>JACEEU010000748.1:1362060-1377060 GCA_016630915.1 Callionymus lyra
TCCGAACAATGAGTGTTTTACATACAATACTCTATTCACACGAGTCACCAGAGAAGTCATTGTGTAGACGCTGTGTTCACTTGTTCAAATATTGCGTTTACGTCCCCAGATCATTAGAGTCTGAGTCGGGGGCCAAGGTCATCGAGTTTTAAGTAAATTATTAAATACAATAAATAGTTCATTATAATTAATATATTGAACTCACGAAACAATTCAATACGATAAATTTAACTTAAGATACAATTCAATACAATATATTCAACTCACGATACAATTCAATACGATATATTCAACTCATGATACAATTCAATACGATATATTCAACTCACGATACAATTCAATACGATATATTTAACTCATGATACAATTCAATACGATATATTCAACTCACGATACAATTCAATACGATATATTCAACTCACGAAACAATTCAATACGATATATTTATATGATATATTCAACTCGTGATACTATTCAATACGATATATTCAATGCACGATACAATTCAATACGATATATTCAACTCACGATACAATTCAATACGATATATTCAACTCACGATACAATTCAATACGATATATTCAAATCACGATACAATTCAATACAATATATTCAAATCACGATACAATTCAATACGATATATTCAACTCACGAAACAATTCAATACGATATATTCGACTCACGATATGATTCAGACAAAGTTACGACGCAAAGGTCATCTTTAAAATAACAGCAAGAAAGTTCGACTAAAGTAATCAAAACTATTGTCAAAATGTTACTTAGTGCCGCTTTAAAGGTTGATTCTTGGTCTGTTCACTGTTGATTGACTCAGATCGTATCAGTTCTTCACAAACCTTCTCATTTCCTGACGTGAGTCTTCAGTGAACTTTCTTACTTCCCTGCAGTTGCTCCTCGAAATGTTTCATTTACTGCCAGACTAATGAATAAATGCACCTTCATTATTGAGGAAATATGCCACTTTTACAAAAAATAAATCTGGAAAGAAATGAAAACAGCATCTGCTGATTAAAAGCCATGTGTGTGTGCGCTTGCATATGTGTGTGTGTGCATGTGTGTGTATTGTCGATGAGCCTCACTGTCCTAATGTAACCCCAATTAGATCAAAGTCGATTAACATCCACCCGAACGTTGATGCAGTTTTTCTTCTGGCGTAGCTTCAGCTTTAAGATGAACAGTTTGAATGTGTTTTGGCAAATAAACCACTTCCTCATTAGCCACAGTATCAACATGAAGTGTGTGTGTGTGTGTGTGTGTGTGTGTGTGTGTGTGTGTGTGTGTGTGTGTGTGTGTGTGTGTGTGTGTGTGTGTGTGTGTGTGTGTGTGTGTGTGTGTGTGTGTGTGTGTGTGTGTGTGTGTGTGTGTGTGTGTGTGTGTGTGTGTGTGTTGGCTTGTTGGGCAAATCTTGCAGTGGAAGCAATTTCTTTGAACAATAAAAAAAAAAGTATTTTGCTTATCAGCGAAATTTGAGCGCAGTTCTAGATGCTGGTCACAAACGGGAGCAGATGTTGGATCAGGTTTGAGATCATTCGCTGAAACATAAACACAGTCGACAGTAGCAGCTTTTTCTTTAGCTCTACGACCTTAAAGGTCACTTAATGTGCTGATTTAAGTGTGTCTTAAATTGTTCTAGGACCTCTATTATACTCTATTATACTCTATTATACTCATCACTTTCTTTTTGCACAAAACTCTCATTTAATAAAGATATTTACATTAGAAAATAGGCTTAAGCCCCGCCCACTTAAAATTCGCTCTTTTGGCTGAGAAGTAACCACGCCCACTCTGCTCTGATTGGTCACAAAAACACAAGTTGCATTCAAGGACTCACGTCAATTTCAAACTCAGCCCTAAAACTCCTGTTTTGTACTTTAAAAACTAATAAGAAAAATAAGGTTTGCTGCTTAATGTACACATTAGAAAAACACCTAAAGGCAGAAGTAACTCTCACCATGTTTACATAAATATATATTTAGTTTATTAACATGTTCTTCACTGATGTAGATCTTCTAGAGACTCCTGCGCCAGAGTGATGTCACCATGTTTACATAAATATATATTTAGTTTATTAACATGTTCTTCACTGATGTAGATCTTCTAGAGACACCTGCACCAGAGTGATGTCACCATGTTTACATAAATATATATTTAGTTTATTAACATGTTCTTCACTGATGTAGATCTTCTAGAGACTCCTGCACCAGAGTGATGTCACCATGTTTACATAAATATATATTTAGTTTATTAACATGTTCTTCACTGATGTAGATCTTCTAGAGACACCTGCGCCAGAGTGATGTCACCATGTTTACATAAATATATATTTAGTTTATTAACATGTTCTTCACTGATGTAGATCTTCTAGAGACACCTGCGCCAGAGTGATGTCACCATGTTTACATAAATATATATTTAGTTTATTAACATGTTCTTCACTGATGTAGATCTTCTAGAGACACCTGCACCAGAGTGATGTCATCATGTTTACATAAATATATATTTAGTTTATTAACATGTTCTTCACTGATGTAGATCTTCTAGAGACACCTGCACCAGAGTGATGTTACCATGTTTACATAAATATATATTTATTTATTAACATGTTCTTCACTGATGTAGATCTTCTAGAGACACCTGCACCAGAGTGATGTCACCATGTTTACATAAATATATATTTAGTTTATTAACATGTTCTTCACTGATGTAGATCTTCTAGAGACACCTGCGCCAGAGTGATGTCACCATGTTTACATAAATATATATTTATTTATTAACATGTTCTTCACTGATGTAGATCTTCTAGAGACACCTGCACCAGAGTGATGTCACCATGTTTACATAAATATATATTTAGTTTATTAACATGTTCTTCACTGATGTAGATCTTCTAGAGACACCTGCGCCAGAGTGATGTCACCATGTTTACATAAATATATATTTAGTTTATTAACATGTTCTTCACTGATGTAGATCTTCTAGAGACACCTGCACCAGAGTGATGTCACCATGTTTACATAAATATATATTTAGTTTATTAACATGTTCTTCACTGATGTAGATCTTCTAGAGACACCTGCACCAGAGTGATGTCACCATGTTTACATAAATATATATTTAGTTTATTAACATGTTCTTCACTGATGTAGATCTTCTAGAGACACCTGCACCAGAGTGATGTCACCATGTTTACATAAATATATATTTAGTTTATTAACATGTTCTTCACTGATGTAGATCTTCTAGAGACACCTGCACCAGAGTGATGTTACCATGTTTACATAAATATATATTTATTTATTAACATGTTCTTCACTGATGTAGATCTTCTAGAGACACCTGCACCAGAGTGATGTCACCATGTTTACATAAATATATATTTAGTTTATTAACATGTTCTTCACTGATGTAGATCTTCTAGAGACACCTGCGCCAGAGTGATGTCACCATGTTTACATAAATATATATTTAGTTCTTTAGTATTAACATGTTCTTCACTGATGTAGATCTTCTAGAGACACCTGCACCAGAGTGATGTCACCATGTTTACATAAATATATATTTAAAAAAAATGTTTATTAACATGTTCTTCACTGATGTAGATCTTCTAGAGACACCTGCACCAGAGTGATGTCACCATGTTTACATAAATATATATTTAGTTTATTAACATGTTCTTCACTGATGTAGATCTTCTAGAGACACCTGCACCAGAGTGATGTCACCATGTTTACATAAATATATATTTAGTTTATTAACATGTTCTTCACTGATGTAGATCTTCTAGAGACACCTGCGCCAGAGTGATGTCACCATGTTTACATAAATATATATTTAGTTTATTAACATGTTCTTCACTGATGTAGATCTTCTAGAGACACCTGCGCCAGAGTGATGTCACCATGTTTACATAAATATATATTTAGTTTATTAACATGTTCTTCACTGATGTAGATCTTCTAGAGACACCTGCGCCAGAGTGATGTCACCATGTTTACATAAATATATATTTAGTTTATTAACATGTTCTTCACTGATGTAGATCTTCTAGAGACACCTGCGCCAGAGTGATGTCACCATGTTTACATAAATATATATTTAGTTTATTAACATGTTCTTCACTGATGTAGATCTTCTAGAGACACCTGCACCAGAGTGATGTCACCATGTTTACATAAATATATATTTATTTATTAACATGTTCTTCACTGATGTAGATCTTCTAGAGACACCTGCACCAGAGTGATGTCACCATGTTTACATAAATATATATTAGTTTATTTACATGTTCTTCACTGATGTAGATCTTCTAGAGACACCTGCACCAGAGTGATGTCACCATGTTTACATAAATATATATTAGTTTATTAACATGTTCTTCACTGATGTAGATCTTCTAGAGACACCTGCACCAGAGTGATGTCACCATGTTTACATAAATATATATTTAGTTTATTAACATGTTCTTCACTGATGTAGATCTTCTAGAGACACCTGCACCAGAGTGATGTCACCATGTTTACATAAATATATATTTAGTTTATTAACATGTTCTTCACTGATGTAGATCTTCTAGAGACACCTGCACCAGAGTGATGTCACCATGTTTACATAAATATATATTTAGTTTATTAACATGTTCTTCACTGATGTAGATCTTCTAGAGACACCTGCACCAGAGTGATGTCACCATGTTTACATAAATATATATTTAGTTTATTAACATGTTCTTCACTGATGTAGATCTTCTAGAGACTCCTGCACCAGAGTGATGTCACCATGTTTACATAAATATATATTTAGTTTATTAACATGTTCTTCACTGATGTAGATCTTCTAGAGACACCTGCACCAGAGTGATGTCACCATGTTTACATAAATATATATTTATTTATTAACATGTTCTTCACTGATGTAGATCTTCTAGAGACACCTGCGCCAGAGTGATGTCACAATGTTTCATTTAACCCATAATCTCGTTTGGTGAGATTTCAGACGAGAACTTTATTAAGTATTAACGTAAATCAACTTCATGATGAATGCACATTCACGGAAAGTTAAAAGAATGTAGAGGTGAACTTTAATCAAATATAAATAGACAAAGAAATAGAAACTGTGTTATAATCTTTAAATTTATATATAATCCATTAAATAATAATCTTATTAAAATAGGATTAAGCTGTTGTTTATATTTATATTATTATTTCAAGATCTGCAATATAAATTATTAAATTTGGACCAAAATGGGACATTTTAAAGAACAATTATTCTTTTTTTTTCTTTTAAGGGAGATGAAATATTAACTCAAGAAATTCGAAAGAAGCAAAAAAAAAAAAAAACCCCAAAGAACCTTAAAAAACTTGAACTTGAAAAAATGAAGAAACTATCTTCACAAGAAGTTGATTTGATCACATATTCAAACTTAAACATATCCACAGTCATGAGCAAGAGCTGAGCCAAAAGGCAAAGTCTGGGCTTCTTTGCGCCGCCTGCTGCCTCCCTGACCTCAGATGAAAATCCATCGTTGGTTCGATTTCTGTTGCTTCAGCAAATCTGCTTCACAAACGTGTTCCATCGAAGCTTCTTCGTTGCTGGTCCAGGAGAGATTGAAACAATGAAGTTAGGTTAGGTAGAGCTTTATTGATCCCTCAGGAGGTCTCCTTCTTAAATATAAATATAATATAATAATGTAATATTAAAGTTAAATAACATTTGACACCTTCACGACCTCAGATCAACCACAGAACTAGATCTTTATTGAGATAAACTGTGAATTAAAACCATTGATTTCTGATGCCAAAGAACATCTTCGAGCTTCACTCGCGTCAGTTTCTTAAATAAACAGGTGTTGTTATGATGTTGCGCCGAGAAAAGTCGACGCCGGCGTCTTTATTAAATCCTCGACTGCGTTTTGACACGTTTATTGAATTTATGCAGCGTCGGCTGATGAGACAAAACCTCGTTGTTTGACGGGAGCCGACGTTCTCTGAGTCGTTGTGTTTGCATCTCATTCGCTGCTGTTTGTTTCCAGGTTACGGCTTCGTGGACTTCGACAGTCCTGCAGCGGCTCAGAAGGCCGTGGCCTCGCTCAAGGCCAGCGGCGTCCAGGCGCAGATGGCCAAGGTGAGTCTCCGGACCGCCAGCGTTTTGGTGGGTTGAAGCCGCCGGAAGGTTCCGTCGATCAGGTCCATCGTAAACCCATTGATTAGAGAGGACGGACCAGGATGAGTTTATTGATCGACACACAGGTGAGAGCGGCCGACCGGTCTCTCCATCATGCGTGAGGCTGGAAAGAAAAGTTTAATTGGATCAGAGCCTTCACGTGTAGTATTGACCCAGACTCGGTTCTGGATCCGGAGGTTCAGTTCTCAGGTACTTCAAGACGTCACTTCCTCCAGAGACAGGAAGTCGCTCGTTGGCTCTGAAGCGTGAATCGTTGGCGAGGCGTTCTCGACCACAGGTGTGTGTTCACCTGCGGCGCCACAACAACCATCGACTGCTGCTCGAGTCACGCTGTGTGTTGTGCACACGAGTTCACGGCATGGAGCAGAATTGTGTTTAATAATCTGTGCGTTACATGTGTTGAGATCAGTTCACCTGCAAAGTTTGTATAAGAACCTGTGGTTCTGAGACACGACGTCCTGACGAGATCAGGCATCACTAGTCGACTCAGAGCTGCTAGAATCTGACAGTAAAGTTTGTGTATTTCTTGAGGAATGTGTTGAATGATGTTTGTAACATGAAGGTTCTGTAACTCTGGACTAACTTGTTCTTGACCTAGTTACTGGTTAAATACTGGTTGACCAGTGTTCAGTGTCTGTCATAGCTAGCATTAGCTGCTAGCATTAGCTGCTAGTTAATAATAATAAATTGTATTTAATCCGACGCTGCTCGGATTAAACCAGGGCTCGTCTGATTGGTTTACTGCAGGACTTGTTTTCAGACAAGTAAACATAAACAATAAACACAAACTAGTAAACATAAGCAATAAACACAAACTAGTAAACATACACAATAAACACAAACTAGTAGGATCAATAAAGTTTTACACCTTACCTTACCTTATAAGCAATAAACACAAACTAGTAAACATACACAATAAACACAAACTAGTAAACATAAGCAATAAACACAAACTAGTAAACATAAACAATAAACACAAACTAGTAAGACAAAAGTTTTACCTTACCTTACCTTATAAACAATAAACACAAACTAGTAAACATACACAATAAACACAAACTAGTAAACATAAACAATAAACACAAACTAGTAAACATACACAATAAACACAAACTAGTAGGATCAATAAAGTTAACTTAACTTAAACACAAACACTAACCTATAAGCAATAAACACAAACTAGTAAACATACACAATAAACACAAACTGGAAAACACAAACAAGTAAACACAAATTCAAAGTGTGTGTCACAAACAGGATCATTGGAGATAATCCTCCATGTAATCCTGCTGCTCAGACTCTTGATTCATGAAAGCAGGATCTCTTCATACTTTGTGTGATAAAGTGCAATTCAAAGCTTCTTCAGGCTGAAGCTGGAATCACACGAAGACACCTTCGTTCTTCCACTAAAGACAGTTTCATTATCACTATATTCTTCCATCTTCTTCTCCTGCTAATGGCCAGAGGAGGAGGAGGCCAGTGTTGATGTGTTTAGCTCTTATTAAAGATGGAGAAGAACCTCTTGACTCCTCGGAGACGGAGTTTTCCTGCAGGGACGCGTCGAGGAGATTCCAAATGAAACCACGACTAATTGGAAGCAGCTTCGGTGAAGATGCAGGAGCTTCTTTCACACGTCAGACGAGCGACTAATTGTCGGTTCTTTTATCACGTCGAGCAGCAATTACACTGAGACGTGTGGAGAAGCTGAAGAATCATGTCGAGGTGAACTGGGTCAAAGTTCCTGTGAGTCCAGAAGACAACTTCTGTGACGAGACGTGGATTCATGATCTGAAGCTTCAAGGTCGAACCTGAACCTTCACCAGTGACATCAGAAGTCATGCTTTTCTATAATGAACCTTGTAAAAACACAAACTAGAAAACAGAAATGAATAAACACAAAACTAGTAAACACTAACAATATACACAAACTAGAACACACAAACGAGTAAACACAAACTAGTAAACACTAACAATAAACATAAACTATAAAACACAAACTAGTAAACATAAACTAGTAAATACAAGCTTATGAATATAAACTATAAAAACAAAAACTAGTAAATGTAATCTATATAACAGTAACAATAAACACAAATGAGTAAACAAAAATGAGTAAACACAAACTAGTAAACACTAACAATAAACATAAACTAGAACACACAAATGAGTAAACACAAACTAGTAAACACTAACAATAAACATAAACTAGAACACACAAATGAGTAAACACAAACTAGTAAACACTAACAATAAACATAAACTAGAACACACAAATGAGTAAACACAAACTGTAAACATAACAATAAACATAAACTAGAACACAAATGAGTAAACACAAACTAGTAAACACTAACAATAAACAAACTATAAAACACAAACTAGTAAACATAAACTATAAACACAAACTAGTAAACACAAACTAGTAAATATAATCTATAAAACACAAACTAGTAAATATAATCTATAAAACACAAACTAGTAAACACCAACAATAAACACAAACTAGAAAACAGACTAGTAATTACAAACTAGTAAATATAATCTATAAAACACAAACTAGTAAACACTAACAATAAACATAAACTAGAACACACAAATGAGTAAACACAAACTAGTAAACACTAACAATAAACATAAACTATAAAACACAAACTAGTAAACATAAACTATAAACACAAACTAGTAAACACAAACTAGTAAATATAATCTATAAAACACAAACTAGTAAACACCAACAATAAACACAAACTAGAAAACAGACTAGTAATTACAAACTAGTAAATATAATCTATAAAACACAAACTAGTAAACACTAACAATAAACATAAACTAGAACACACAAATGAGTAAACACAAACTAGTAAACACTAACAATAAACATAAACTATAAAACACAAACTAGTAAACATAAACTATAAACACAAACTAGTAAACACAAACTAGTAAATATAATCTATAAAACACAAACTAGTAAACACCAACAATAAACACAAACTAGAAAACAGACTAGTAATTACAAACTAGTAAATATAATCTATAAAACACAAACTAGTAAACACTAACAATAAACATAAACTAGAACACACAAATGAGTAAACACAAACTAGTAAACACTAACAATAAATATAAACTATAAAACACAAACTAGTAAACATAAACTATAAACACAAACTAGTAAACACAAACTAGTAAATATAATCTATAAAACACAAACTAGTAAACACAAACTAGTAAATATAATCTATAAAACACAAACTAGTAAATACAAACTAGTAAATATAATCTATAAAACACAAACTAGTAAACACCAACAATAAACACAAACTAGAAAACAGACTAGTAATTACAAACTAGTAAAAATACAAAATAAACAAACTTGAAAAAGTTAAACAATAAACATAAACTAGAAAACACAAACAAGTAAACACAAACCATAAAAAACAAGTAATCACAAACAAGTAAACACAAACTAGTAAACATACAAATTGAACAAACTAGAAAACACAACCCATAAAAACAAGCTAGTAAACACCAAACTGTCAGTTTTAAATACATCATTTCTACTTTAGTTTAGTTTAATTTTTCACTTGTTTGAATTAACAACATCAAGTTGAACTTGTAACTAAACATGTCTATGAAGCGTCATCTCTCTCAACAACACTCTCAGTAATGGTGACCTGAACAACCACCGTAATGCTTTGCCGCCCAGCCAACCAATCACAGCCGTCGATGATTTTTGCCAAAGCAACATGGGCGTAGAATTGAGATACAGTGTTGTATCGACCAATCAGCTGTCACTTAATAGATCAGTGTGTAGAAATGCATCATGGGAGTTCACTGTTTTGTCCCTTGACCTGGTTTTAAAGAGATTTAATGTTACAATATAAACAGGAAGTTCAGACACTTCTGGATCAAAATCATCAAATCAAGACAAAATTTGTTGAGTCAAATATAATCAAACTAGAGATTCATACTTTTGATTAGTGTGTTTGACCTTCAACTATTGGTGCATCTTTGTGTGTATTTTTGTGTACTCTATGCGGGTGTGTGAGGGTTTTAGGGGAACATGTGTGTAAAGTTGTGCGGCCACTAATCCAAGTGCTGTTCTGCTGGTGTGGGCTTTGTGTAAACTTGTGTGTTTTATTTGTATATGATGTGTCTTTATTGTGTGTCGTATGCATGTGTTTGTGAGCTGAATGATGTGTGTTTTTGTGTGTTGTATACATGTGTTTGGGTGCTGAATGATGTATATATTTGTGTTTTGTATACATGTGTTCTAGCTGAATGATGTGTATTTTTGTGTGTTCTATACATGTGTTTTTGTGCAGAATGATGTGTATTTATTGTGTTGTATGCATGTGTTTGTGTGCAGAATGGTGTGTATTTGTGTGTGTTGTATGCGTGTGTTTTGTTGTCTTTCTTGCACACGCGTGTGTTGTTGTTGTGATGATTAGTGGGCACTAATCCAAGTCTTGTGTATGCATATTTGTGTGAGGTTCTCCAGGGTGTTCTCTAGTGTGTGTGTGTGTGTGTGTGTGTGTGTGTGTGTGTGTGTGTGTGTGTGTGTGTGTGTGTGTGTGTGTGTGTGTGTGTGTGTGTGTGTGTGTGTGTGTGTGTGTGTGTCAAGGTCATTATGCTAATACGAGCTGGTACAAGTGTCAGTGACACCTCAAACCTCACACTCCTCCTTCTCTCCTTCTCTTGTCCACTTTGTCCTTGACATCTTCCCTTTTCTTCCTCCTCTCCTTGTTCTCTCTATCAGGCACACACACACACACACACACACACACACACACACACACACACACACACACACACACACACACACACACACACACACACACACACACACACACACCCCCACACACACACAAACCCTCTGGCATGAGTCTGGTGTGTGTTTATCTGCAGCAGGTGCTGCTCTGACTCCTCCAGAGTCATTAGTTGCAGGGTTGAGTGGAGGCCAGAGAGGAAGAGAGAGGAGGTGAAGGTGGAAGCTGTGACTCAGTAGATGTTGCTGTGACTCAGTAGATGTTGCTGTGACTCAGTAGATGTTGCTGTGACTCAGTAGATGTTGCTATGACTCAGTAGATGTTGCTGTGACTCAGTAGATGTTGCTGTGACTCAGTAGGATGTTGCTGTGGAGTCCAAAGATGTTGCTGTGACTCAGTATGTGTGGACTCAGTAGATGTTGCTGTGACTCAGTAGATGTTGCTGTGACTCAGTAGATGTTGCTGTGACTCAGTAGATGTTGCTGTGACTCAGTAGATGTTGCTGTGACTCAGTAGATGTTGCTGTGACTCAGTAGATGTTGCTGTGACTCAGTAGATGTTGCTGTGACTCAGTATTGATCGTAGATGTTGCTGTGACTCAGTAGATGTTGCTGTGACTCAGTAGATGTTGCTGTGACTCAGTAGATGTTGCTGTGACTCAGTAGATGTTGCTGTGACTCAGTAGATGTTGCTGTGACTCAGTAGATGTTGCTGTCCAGACTCAGTAGATGTTGCTGTGACTCAGTAGATGTTGCTGTGACTCAGTAGATGTTGCTGTGACTCAGTAGATGTTGCTGTGACTCAGTAGATGTTGCTGTGACTCAGTAGATGTTCTGTGACTCAGTAGATGTTGCTGTGACTCAGTAGATGTTGCTGTGACTCAGTAGATGTTGCTGTGACTCAGTAGATGTTGCTGTGACTCAGTAGATGTTGCTAGTAGATTTTGACTCAGTAGATGTTGCTGTGACTCAGTAGATGTTGCTGTGACTCAGTAGATGTTGCTGTGACTCAGTAGATGTTGCTGTGACTCAGTAGATGTTGCTGTGACTCAGTAGATGTTGCTATGACTCAGTAGATGTTGCTGTGACTCAGTAGATGTTGCTGTGACTCAGTAGATGTTGCTGTGACTCAGTAGATGTTGCTGTGACTCAGTAGATGTTGCTGTGACTCAGTAGATGTTGCTGTGACTCAGTAGATGTTGCTGTGACTCAGTAGATGTTGCTGTGACTCAGTAGATGTTGCTGTGACTCAGTAGATGTTGCTGTGACTCAGTAGATGTTGCTGAGACTCAGTAGATGTTGCTGTGACTCAGTAGATGTTGCTGTGACTCAGTAGATGTTGCTGTGACTCAGTAGATGTTGCTGTGACTCAGTAGATGTTGCTGTGACTCAGTAGATGTTGCTGTGACTCAGTAGATGTTGCTGTGACTCAGTAGATGTTGCTGTGACTCAGTAGATGTTGCTGTGACTCAGTAGATGTTGCTGTGACTCAGTAGATGTTGCTGTGACTCAGTAGATGTTGCTGTGACTCAGTAGATGTTGCTGTGACTCAGTAGATGTTGCTGTGACTCAGTAGATGTTGCTGTGACTCAGTAGATGTTGCTGTGACTCAGTAGATGTTGCTGTGACTCAGTAGATGTTGCTGTGACTCAGTAGATGTTGCTGTGACTCAGTAGATGTTGCTGTGACTCAGTAGATGTTGCTGTGACTCAGTAGATGTTGCTGTGACTCAGTAGATGTTGCTGTGACTCAGTAGATGTTGCTGTGACTCAGTAGATGTTGCTGTGACTCAGTAGATGTTGCTGTGACTCAGTAGATGTTGCTGTGACTCAGTAGATGTTGCTGTGACTCAGTAGATGTTGCTGTGACTCAGTAGATGTTGCTGTGACTCAGGTAGATGTTGCTGTGACTCAGTAGATGTTGCTGTGACTCAGTAGATGTTGCTGTGACTCAGTAGATGTTGCTGTGACTCAGTAGATGTTGCTGTGACTCAGTAGATGTTGCTGTGACTCAGTAGATGTTGCTGTGACTCAGTAGATGTTGCTGTGACTCAGTAGATGTTGCTGTGACTCAGTAGATGTTGCTGTGACTCAGTAGATGTTGCTGTGACTCAGTAGATGTTGCTGTGACTCGTGTTGCTGTGACTCGGTAGATGTTGCTGTGACTCAGTAGATGTTGCTGTGACTCAGTAGATGTTGCTGTGACTCAGTAGATGTTGCTGTGACTCAGTAGATGTTGCTGTGACTCAGTAGATGTTGCTGTGACTCAGTAGATGTTGCTGTGACTCAGTAGATGTTGCTGTGACTCAGTAGATGTTGCTGTGACTCAGTAGATGTTGCTGTGACTCAGTAGATGTTGCTGTGACTCAGTAGATGTTGCTGTGACTCAGTAGATGTTGCTGTGACTCAGTAGATGTGCTGTGACTCAGTAGATGTTGCTGTGACTCAGTAGATGTTGCTGTGACTCAGTAGATGTTGCTGTGACTCAGACTCAGAGATGTTGCTGTGACTCAGTAGATGTTGCTGTGACTCAGCAGATGTCGCAGATGTTGCTGCTGTGACTCGTAGATGTTGCTGTGACTCAGTAGATGTTGCTGTGACTCAGTAGATGTTGCTGTGACTCAGTAGATGTTGCTGTGACTCAGTAGATGTTGCTGTGACTCCGTATATGTTGCTGTGACTCAGTAGATGTTGCTGTGACTCAGTATATGTTGCTGTGACTCAGTAGATGTTGCTGTGACTCAGTAGATGTTGCTGTGACTCAGTAGATGTTGCTGTGACTCAGTAGATGTTGCTGTGACTCAGTAGATGTTGCTGTGACTCCAAAGATGTTGCTGTGACTCAGTAGATGTTGCTGTGACTCAGTAGATGTTGCTGTGACTCAGTAGATGTTGCTGTGACTCAGTAGATGTTGCTGTGACTCAGTAGATGTTGCTGTGACTCAGTAGATGTTGCTGTGACTCAGTAGATGTTGCTGTGACTCAGTAGATGTTGCTGTGACTCAGTAGATGTTGCTGTGACTCAGTAGATGTTGCTGTGACTCAGTAGATGCTTGCTGTGACTCCAAAGATGTTGCTGTGACTCAGTAGATGTTGCTGTGACTCAGTAGATGTTGCTGTGACTCAGTAGATGTTGCTGTGACTCAGTAGATGTTGCTGTGACTCAGTAGATGTTGCTGTGACTCTGTTGCTGTGACTCGGTAGATGTTGCTGTGACTCAGTAGATGTTGCTGTGACTCAGTAGATGTTGCTGTGACTCAGTAGATGTTGCTGTGACTCAGTAGATGTTGCTGTGACTCCAAAGATGTTGCTGTGACTCAGTAGATGTTGCTGTGACTCAGTAGATGTTGCTGTGACTCAGTAGATGTTGCTGTGACTCAGTAGATGTTGCTGTGACTCGGTAGATGTTGCTGTGACTCAGTAGATGTTGCTGTGACTCAGTAGATGTTGCTGTGACTCAGTAGACGTTGCTGTGACTCAGTAGATGTTGCTGTGACTCAGTAGATGTTGCTGTGACTCAGTAGATGTTGCTGTGACTCAGTAGATGTTGCTGTGACTCAGTATATGTTGCTGTGACTCAGTAGATGTTGCTGTGACTCAGTAGATGTTGCTGTGACTCAGTATATGTTGCTGTGACTCAGTAGAGTTAGACTTGTTGCTGTGACTCAGTAGATGTTGCTGTGACTCAGTAGATGTTGCTGTGACTCAGTAGATGTTGCTGTGACTCAGTAGATGTTGCTGTGACTCAGTAGATGTTGCTGTGACTCAGTAGATGTTGCTGTGACTCAGTAGATGTTGCTGTGACTCAGTAGATGTTGCTGTGACTCAGTAGATGTTGCTGTGACTCAGTAGATGTTGCTGTGACTCAGTAGATGTTGCTGTGACTCAGTAGATGTTGCTGTGACTCAGTAGATGTTGCTGTGACTCAGTAGATGTTGCTGTGACTCTGTTGCTGTGACTCGGTAGATGTTGCTGTGACTCAGTAGATGTTGCTGTGACTCAGTAGATGTTGCTGTGACTCAGTAGATGTTGC
>JACEEU010000748.1:1382060-1427060 GCA_016630915.1 Callionymus lyra
AGTATTTGTTTTATTTTTTGGTTACAATTCCGGCCTCTAGATGGCAGCAGTTGTAACGTCAACCACAGCTAAAGATCAATGACATCCCAGTGATGACTGAGGATGAGAGGATACAGTGATGACTGAGGACGAGAGGATACAGTGAGTCCAGCAGCTTTTAAAGCTGATGTTTGGACATATTTTGGTTTGAACGCTTTGGTTTGAATGTTTTTAACGCTGGGAGGAAACCGGAGTACCCAGAGCAGACCCACACAAGCACGAGTAGATCATCTCTCTTGAAGGCGGATTTCGGTTTCAAACTACAAACCTTTTTACTTCCTGCTCAACGACTCGTAAAGGCAGGAAACTGGTTTCTAGTCCATGCTAAGCTAATGCTAATTTACTGCTTTGTTTGTCAACACAAGAAGAAACGGTTGTTGGTTCAAGTTCTTAAAGCGTGTAGATCTTTCATGGAGGTGTTTACAGTCGGTCCTGGGTGTGTCCCGGGGCCTCCCCCCACACGTCAGGAGAGACCAGATTCCTCGTCAACTTTCTTCTTCGTCACATCTGTCGTTGTTCCGTCCACGAGGATCAGGTGTGAACTAACAAGGTCTCACTCTTCCACTTCACTTTTCTTTCACTCCATCATTAGCAGGAATCCAATCGATGGGAATTTTCTCCACACGAGTCCAGTTGGACGTGAACCTGATCCCACATCGATCTGCGTGATGGAAACTCTTTGTTTACTCCACGCAGACGTGGGAAAAAACCTCTCACCTGCTGATCCTCCTCCAGAACCTCCGGTCAAACCAGCCGCTCCGGGTCGAACCGGCCGGTGCTGCCGTGAATACTGAGCTGCTCGGATCAATCTTCCAGTAATTACTGCTGGAATCCAACGACCCAACGTCCGCTAAACAAATCTAAACATTCGTTACTCACGACTGTAGTTTCTTTAAGCCTCGTTATCAGGACCAGGACGAGCGGATGAAACCAGGACCAGATTGTGGATCTAATGGCCGATCGTTAGGGCGGGATCTGGACCGAACACTAAACCTTCAGTACTGCGTAATGACTGCTTAAGAGGGAGGGATGAGCAGGTAGAAGAGAAGAAGGAGGGATGAGCAGGTAGAAGAGAAGAAGGAGGGATGAGCAGGTAGAAGAGAAGAAGGAGGGATGAGCAGGTAGAAGAGAAGAAGGAGGGATGGAGCAGGTAGAAGTTAAGAAGGAGGGATGAGCAGGTAGAAGAGAAGAAGGAGGGATGGAGCAGGTAGAAGTTAAGAAGGAGGGATGAGCAGGTAGAAGAGAAGAAGGAGGGATGGAGCAGGTAGAAGTTAAGAAGGAGGGATGAGCAGGTAGAAGAGAAGAAGGAGGGATGGAGCAGGTAGAAGAGAAGAAGGAGGGATGAGCAGGTAGAAGAGAAGAAGGAGGGATGAGCAGGTAGAAGTTAAGAAGGAGGGATGAGCAGGTAGAAGAGAAGAAGGAGGGATGAAGCAGGTAGAAGTTAAGAAGGAGGGATGAGCAGGTAGAAGAGAAGAAGGAGGGATGGAGCAGGTAGAAGTTAAGAAGGAGGGATGAGCAGGTAGAAGAGAAGAAGGAGGGATGGAGCAGGTAGAAGTTAAGAAGGAGGGATGAGCAGGTAGAAGAGAAGAAGGAGGATGGAGCAGGTAGAAGTTAAGAAGGAGGGATGAGCAGGTAGAAGAGAAGAAGGAGGGATGGAGCAGGTAGAAGTTAAGAAGGAGGGATGAGCAGGTAGAAGAGAAGAAGGAGGGATGGAGCAGGTAGAAGTTAAGAAGGAGGGATGAGCAGGTAGAAGAGAAAGAAGGAGGGATGGAGCAGGTAGAAGTTAAGAAGGAGGGATGAGCAGGTAGAAGAGAAGAAGGAGGGATGGAGCAGGTAGAAGTTAAGAAGGAGGGATGAGCAGGTAGAAGAGAAGAAGGAGGGATGGAGCAGGTAGAAGAGAAGAAGGAGGGATGAGCAGGTAGAAGAGAAGAAGGAGGGATGAACAGGTAGAAGTTAAGAAGGAGGGATGAGCAGGTAGAAGAGAAGAAGGAGGGATGAAGCAGGTAGAAGTTAAGAAGGAGGGATGAGCAGGTAGAAGAGAAGAAGGAGGGATGGAGCAGGTAGAAGTTAAGAAGGAGGGATGAGCAGGTAGAAGAGAAGAAGGAGGGATGGAGCAGGTAGAAGTTAAGAAGGAGGGATGAGCAGGTAGAAGAGAAGAAGGAGGGATGGAGCAGGTAGAAGTTAAGAAGGAGGGATGAGCAGGTAGAAGAGAAGAAGGAGGGATGGAGCAGGTAGAAGAGAAGAAGGAGGGATGAGCAGGTAGAAGAGAAGAAGGAGGGATGAGCAGGTAGAAGTTAAGAAGGAGGGATGAGCAGGTAGAAGAGAAGAAGGAGGGATGAGCAGGTAGAAGTTAAGAAGGAGGGATGAGCAGGTAGAAGAGAAGAAGGAGGGATGAGCAGGTAGAAGAGAATAATAATCATGTGTCATGTCCTTGGTAGAGGAGATGATGGTAATTAGACTGTTTTCTCAACAGTGTTCCAGGGATGAGTCTATTTAACCTCTCGGCGGGTGTGTGTGTGTGTGTGTGTGTGTGTGTGTGTGTGTGTGTGTGTGTGTGTGTGTGTGTGTGTGTGTGTGAGTGTGTGTGTGTGTGTGTGTGTGTGTGAGTGTGTGTGTGTGTGTGTGTGCGTGTATGTGTGTGTGGTGTGAGTGTGTGTGTGTGTGTGTGTGTGTGTGTGTGTGTGTGTGTGTGTGTGTGTGTGTGTGTGTGTGTGTGTGTGTGTGTGTGTGTGTGTGTGTGTGTGTGTGCGTGTGAGCGTGTGTGTGTGTGTGTGCGTGCGTGTGTGTGTGTGCGTGTGTGTGTGTGTGTGTGTGTGTGTGTGTGTGTGTGTGTGTGTGTGTGTGTGTGTGTGTGTGTGTGTGTGTGTGTGTGTGTGTGTGTGTGTGTGTGTGTGTGTGTGTGTGTGTGTGTGTGTGTGTGTGTGTGTGTGCGTGTGAGCGTGTGTGTGTGTGTGCGTGTGTCGTGTGTGTGTGTGTGTGCGTGTGTGTGTGTGTGTGTGTGTGCGTGTGTGTGTGTGTGTGTGTGCGTGTGTGTGTGTGTGTGCGTGCGTGTGTGTGTGTGTGTCTGTGTGTGTGTGTGTGTGTGTGTGTGTGTGTGTGTGTGTGTGTGTGTGAGTGTGTGTACTACCGTACATCTGTTAGTGTCAAGATGAAATAGTTGTGTGTTCAGAGGCTCTTGCTGACTCAGGCTTCTTTCCTTCTAAAAGTGAACGACCTTGGTCGGGCTCTCAGGGACCCCCCGGTGCCCCGGTCATATCTGAAGACGGTGAGAAAAGTCAAACTCTGGTGTCTGGACACAACAACAACAACAACAAAAACAAAAAGCATCTTCAGAGGCTGCTACACAACAAAGAGCATCTTGTTTGTTCTTCGCTCGTTCATGCGCCGCCAACAGGGGGCGTCGGAATCAATTATGGAGATCGAGCCTTGACCCCCAACCCTGGGGGGGGTTTGTGTCCAACATTTGTGGGCAATTATGAGACGGTTCCTAACATAACTTCCTCGTCTTCATCCGAGGTCATAGGTTAGGACGACAGCGAGGCCGAGACCAGATGTTTCTGGAGAAGGTCTATGTTCTGGAGGAGGTTTCTGAAGAAGGTCTATGTTCTGGAGGAGGTTTCTGAAGAAGGTCTGTGTTCTGGAGGAGGTTTCTGAAGAAGGTCTATGTTCTGGAGGAGGTTTCTGAAGAAGGTCTATGTTCTGGAGGAGGTTTCTGAAGAAGGTCTATGTTCTGGAGGAGGTTTCTGAAGAAGGTCCGTGTTCTGGAGGAGGTTTCTGAAGAAGGTCCGTGTTCTGGAGGAGGTTTCTGAAGAAGGTCTATGTTCTGGAGGAGGTTTCTGAAGAAGGTCTATGTTCTGGAGGAGGTTTCTGAAGAAGGTCTATGTTCTGGAGGAGGTTTCTGAAGAAGGTCTATGTTCTGGAGGAGGTTTCTTAAGAAGGTTTATGTTCTGGAGGAGGTTTCTGAAGAAGGTCAATGTTCTGGAGGAGGTTTCTGAAGAAGGTCTATGTTCCTCTCTTGAGGAGACCTTTCCTGCCTCACGCTGGCTGCTGTGGGCATCACAGGAGCTTCACTCATCGTTAGCAGGTTCTTGACCATCATCTCCCTCGTCCTCGTTAGTGCAAACGTCCTCGTCAGCAGAAGAACCTGCGAGTCCTGATCTTCTCCTGTCATTTTTCTCTTCGCTCAGCTTGTTTTTCTGTCAGTTTGTCCTTGTTTTGCTCTTTCACTCACCGGAGACGTTCCCCTCGAGGTTAGTACCCCTCGTCTGATGGAGATCACCATGGCAACAGTGCGAGGCTTCGGAGCCGAGGGTCTGTCGGACAGAAAGCATTGATCAGGAAGGAAGTGTCATCTGGACGAGCATCTGCTCCAGGAGGACCTCTTTCAATGTTCTCGTCAGGAAACGACGACACATTTCATCGCTTTTATTTAGTGTTTAGTGTTTAACTCGTCAAACAAGTTTTCTTCTCAACGAGCCTCCAAACTAAAGTTTATTTTACTAAAGTTTGACAAAAAGGGGAAGAAACTCCAAGTTACGATGAAATTAAAATTATATACACAAGAATATTTTAATATATATAATATATTATTTAGTTTTACGGAGCGAACATGAAGGCAAAACCACCAGGAAAATTTTCATTTAATGTATTTTCTCAATTTTAATTTAAATCAATCACTGTTTATTTTTGTTTCATAATGGAAATACATTTTTTCACGTTTTCACGGATTTACATACAGTACGTTTAATTGTTTACATTCAATATATTTATATGTTTAATTGTTTACATTCAATATATTTGTATGTTTAATTGTTTACATTCAATATATTTGTATGTTTAATTGTTTACACTCAATATATTTATATGTTTAATTGTTTACACTCAATATATTTGTACGTTTAATTGCCGCGAGGAGAAAGAGGAGAGAGAACGAGGGAAGAACGAGGGAGGAAGAACGAGGGAGGAGAACGAGGGAGGAGAACGAGGAGAAGGAGAACAGGGAGGAGAGAGGGGAGAACGAGGGAGGAGAACGAGGGAGGAGAACGAGGGAGAAGAACGAGGGAGGAGGCGAGGAGGAGAACGAGGGAGGAAGAACGAGGGAGGAAGAACGAGGGAGAAGAACGAGGAGGAGGACGAGGGAGGAGAACGAGGGAGGAAGAACGAGGGAGAAGAACGAGGGAGGAGAACGAGGGAGGAAGAACGAGGGAGGAACGAGGGAGAAGAACGAGGGAGGAAGAACGAGGGAGGAAGAAGAGGGAGGAGAACGAGGGAGAAGAACGAGGGAGGAGAACGAGGGAGGAAGAACGAGGGAGGAGAAACGAGGGAGGAGAACGAGGAGGAGAACGAGGGAGGAGAACAGGGAGGAGAACGAGGGAGGAGAAGAAGGAGTGAGGAGAAGAACGAGGGAGGAGAACGAGGGAGGAGAAGAACGAGGGAGGAGAACGAGGGAGGAGAAGGGAGGAGAAGGAGGAGAAAGGGAGAAGAACGAGGGAGGAGAACGAGGGAGGAGAACGAGGGAGGAGAACGAGGGAGGAGAACGAGGGAGAAGAACGAGGGAGGAGAACGAGGGAGGAGAACGAGGGAGGAGAACGAGGGAGGAGAACGAGGGAGGAGAACGAGGGAGGAGAACGAGGGAGGAGAACGAGGGAGGAGAACGAGGGAGGAGAACGAGGGAGGAGAACGAGGGAGGAGAACGAGGGAGGAGAGGAGGAGAAACGAGGGAGGAGAGCGAGGGAGGAGAACGAGGGAGGAGAACGAGGAGGAGAACGAGGGAGGAGAACGAGGGAGGAGAACGAGGGAGGAGAACGAGGGAGGAGAACGAGGGAGGAGAACGAGGGAGGAGAACGAGGGAGGAGAACGAGGGAGAAGAACGAGGGAGGAGAACGAGGGAGGAGAACGAGGAGAGAGCGAGGGAGGAGAACGAGGGAGGAGAACGAGGGAGGAGAACGAGGGAGGAGAACGAGGGAGGAGAACGAGGGAGGAGAACGAAGGAGGAGAACGAGGGAGGAGAACGAGGGAGGAGAACGAGGGAGGAGAACGAGGGAGGAGAACGAGGGAGGAGAACGAGGGAGAAGAACGAGGGAGGAGAACGAGGGAGAAGAACGGAGGGAGGAGAACGAGAAGGAGGGAGGAGAACGAGGGAAAGAACGAGGGAGGAGAACGAGGGGAGAAGAACGAGGGAGGAGAAGGAGGAAAGGGGAGAAGGAGGAGAAGAGGGAGGAGACGAGGGAGAGAAGGGGGAGGGGGGGAGGAGAAGGAGGAGAACGAGGGAGAAGAACAGTGGAGGAGAACGAGGGAGAAGAACGAGGGAGGAGAAAGAAGAACGAGGAGAAGAACGAGGGAGAAGAACGAGGGAGGAGAACGAGGGAGAAGAACGAGGAGGAGAACAGAAGGAGAAGAAGAGGGAGGAGACGAGGGAGGAGAAAGGAGGAAAGGGAGAAGAAGAGGGAGGAGAAGAGGAGAAGAACGAGGGAGGAGAACGAGGGAGAAGAACGAGGGAGGAGAACGAGGGAGAGAGAAGAACGAGGAGGAGAAAGAGGAGAACAGGAGGAGAACGAGGGAGGAGAACGAGGGAGGAGAACGAGGGAGAAGAACGAGGGGAGGAGAACGAGAGGAGGAGAACGAGGGAGGAGAACGAGGGAGAAGAACGAGGGAGGAGGAACGAGGGAGGAGAACGAGGGAGGAGAACGAGGGAGAGAAAGGAGAGGAGAAGAACGAGGGAGGAGAACGAGGGAGGAGAACGAGGGAGGAGAACGAGGGAGGAGAACGAGGGAGGAGAACGAGGGAGGAGAACGAAGGAGGAGAACGAGGGAGGAGAACGAGGGAGGAGAACGAGGGAGAAGAACGAGGGAGGAGAACGAGGGAGGAGAACGAGGGAGGAGAACGAGGGAGGAGAACGAGGGAGGAGAACGAGGGAGGAGAACGAGGGAGGAGAACGAGGGAGTTTCCAGAGCAGACGTGGCTCTGATCTGTACGAGTGGAGCGAGATCTTAATGGATCTTAATGGATCGCTGTAGGAATCCTTGACTGGACTCGTGTCACGATCTCTTCAACCGTTTCCTGCATTCTCTCTGCACACAAACGCACTCGGAGAGCGACGCACAACAGTTGTGTTGCCTCACGACGCACAACAGTTGTGTTGCCTCACGACGCACAACAGTTGTGTTGCCTCACGACGCACAACAGTTGTGTTGCCTCACGACGCACAACAGTTGTGTTGCCTCACGGCCCTACGACGCACAACAGTTGTGTTGCCTCACGACGCACAACAGTTGTGTTGCCTCACGACGCACAACAGTTGT
This sequence comes from Callionymus lyra, assembly GCA_016630915.1. Taxonomy (NCBI): domain Eukaryota; kingdom Metazoa; phylum Chordata; class Actinopteri; order Syngnathiformes; family Callionymidae; genus Callionymus; species Callionymus lyra. The sequence goes on from JACEEU010000748.1 coordinate 1,389,401, forward strand.
GTTGCCTCGCGACGCACAACAGTTGTGTTGCCTCACGACGCACAACAGTTGTGTTGCCTCACGACGCACAACAGTTGTGTTGCCTCACGACGCACAACAGTTGTGTTGCCTCACGACGCACAACAGTTGTGTTGCCTCGCGACGCACAACAGTTGTGTTGCCTCACGACGCACAACAGTTGTGTTGCCTCACGACGCACAACAGTTGTGTTGCCTCACGACGCACAACAGTTGTGTTGCCTCACGACGCACAACAGTTGTGTTGCCTCACGACGCACAACAGTTGTGTTGCCTCACGACGCACAACAGTTGTGTTGCCTCACGACGCACAACAGTTGTGTTGCCTCACGACGCACAACAGTTGTGTTGCCTCACGACGCACAACAGTTGTGTTGTCTCACGACACACAACAGTTGTGTTGCCTCGCGACGCACAACAGTTGTGTTGCCTCACGACGCACAACAGTTGTGTTGCCTCACGACGCACAACAGTTGTGTTGCCTCACGACGCACAACAGTTGTGTTGCCTCGCGACGCACAACAGTTGTGTTGCCTCACGACGCACAACAGTTGTGTTGCCTCACGACGCACAACAGTTGTGTTGCCTCGCGACACAAAAGACTTAATAGAAGCAGAATTACGAGTTAATTTATGAGTCTTTCTCGAGGGCATTGAAGGAAGAACGACGTCTCAAGTACTTGTTTATCATTAAAAATGTCTGCCAATGGCACGAGAAATACTGTCTAAATACATGAATATCGTCTAAATACATGAATATCGTCTAAATACAAGGTTTTTCACACTTCAGGTCTCGTTGCTTTTTAACATCTTGAAACAAACCAACTTTTCAGGTGATTTGGACTAAAATATATTTTTTTTTAAAAACAAGTCTTTAATACTTGCTTATCATTTGGCTAGCAACCCTAACACAATGTCACTTGAACCGTAACAACACATGTTGTCGTTGATCTGACTGTTGTTGACGTTGATCTGACTGTTGTTGACGTTGATCTGACGGTTGTTGTCGTTGATCTGACTGTTGTTGACGTTGATCTGACTTTTGTTGTCGTTGATCTGACTGTTGTTGTTGTTGATCTGACTGTTGTTGTCGTTGATCTGACTGTTGTTGACGTTGATCTGACTGTTGTTGTCGTTGATCTGACTGTTGTTGTCGTTGATCTGACTGTTGTTGACGTTGATCTGACTGTTGTTGTCGTTGATCTGACTGTTGCGTTGTCCGTCGCTGGATCTGACTGTTGTTGCGTTCGCGATCTGACTGTTGTTGTCGTTGATCTGACTGTTGTTGTCGTTGATCTGACTGTTGTTGTCGCGTTGATCTGACTGATCTGACTGTTGTTGTTGTGCGATCTGACTGTTGTTTGACGTTGATCTGACTGTTGTTGTCGTTGATCTGACTGTTGTTGTCGTTGATCTGACTGTTGTTGACGTTGATCTGACTGTTGTCGTGACGTTGATCTGACTGTTGCTGATCTGACTGTTGTTGACGTTGATCTGACTGTTGTTGTCGTTGATCTGACTGTTGTTGTCGTTGATCTGACGTTGATCTGACTGTTGTTGTCGTTGATCTGACTGTTGTTGTCGTTGATCTGACTGTTGTTGACACGTGTGATCTGACTGTTGTTGTCGTTGATCTGACTGTTGTTGTCGTTGATCTGACTGTTGTTGTGTCGCTGATCTGACTGTTGTTGACGTTGATCTGACTGTTGTTGTCGTTGATCTGACTGTTGTTGTCGTTGATCTGACTGTTGTTGTCGTTGATCTGACTGTTGTTGTCGTTGATCGTTGATCTGACTGTTGTTGTCGTTGATCTGACTGTTGTTGACGTTGATCTGACTGTTGTTGTCGTTGATCTGACTGTTGTTGGTCGTTGATCTGACTGTTGTTGTCGTTGATCTGACTGTTGTTGTCGTTGATCTGACTGTTGTTGACGTTGATCTGACTGTTGTTGTCGTTTGATCTGACTGTTGCGTGATCTGACTGTTGTTGTCGTTGATCTGACTGTTGTTGTCGTTGATCTGACTGTTGTTGTCGTTCGATCTGACTGTTGTTGACGTTGATCTGACTGTTGTTGTCGTTGATCTTTGATCTGTTGTTGTCGTTGATCTGACTGTTGTTGTTGATCTGACTGTTGTTGTCGTTGATCTGACTGTTGTTGTCGTTGATCTGACTGTTGTTGTCGTTGATCTGACTGTTGTTGACGTTGATCTGACTGTTGTTGTCGTTGATCTGACTGTTGTTGACGTTGATCTGACTGTTGTTGTCGTTGATCTGACTGTTGTTGTCGTTGATCTGACTGTTGTTGTCGTTGATCTGACTGTTGTTGTCGTTGATTGATCTGACTGTTGTTGTCGTTGATCTGACTGTTGTTGTCGTTGATCTGACTGACTGTTGTTGTCGTTGATCTGACTGTTGTTGACGTTGATCTGACTGTTGTTGTCGTTGATCTGACTGTTGTTGTCGTTGATCTGACTGTTGTTGTCGTTGATCTGACTGTTGTTGTCGTTGATCTGACTGTTGTTGTCGTTGATCTGACTGTTGTTGTCGTTGATCTGACTGTTGTTGTCGTTGATCTGACGGTTGTTGACGTTGATCTGACTGTTGTTGTCATGTCTCGTTTCACAGGTTCAATCACGGGCAGGAAGACGAGCGGACGCCAGAGTCAACACATCCATCACCCGGAGACTTTCCTGGAATCTTCTCTCCTCCTGGAACAACATCCAAATAAAAGAACAGATTAGAGTCGATCGAGAGAAAAGATACACTCGTGTGAAAGTTCAAGTTCATTTTTATCTCCATGAATGTGACTCGAGTGCACGAGTGTTGCAACACACACTTGAACATGGTTGAGAAATCAACGGGGAGTTAAAAGAAAAATGATCCATGTTTGGCAAGAACACGTGTTTTACTGTCAGGTTCGAAGGTTTGTTCCTGTAAATGTCGGATGAAAAACTAATTGAAATGACATATAAATAAACATATTAAAGGCTTTAAAATTTCAGAAATGTGCTGAAATAATGTAAGTAATTTATTCAATTTATATTTAATATGATATTCATGTCATTGAAATTGAAAGTATTCTCAGGGGTGCTCTTATGACCCCTGTCTCCCCTCACAACAAAAGGAGTCGGAACTCTTGAGTTAGAATGAACTGTTAATGTTGTTTTAATTGAAATGAAAGCGTAGGTATTTGAATTTTGATGGGTGTCTTTTTCGATGTCCTCCTTTGACCCTTGACCCTTGACCTGCCTTGACCTTGACAGCTCGTCGTGGACATGATTCGAGGCATGTGTTGTCATTGTTCCTTTGGCATTGTTTTAGGGTTGCTAGCCAAAATATAAGCAAGTATTTAAGACTTGTTTTTTTTATTTAAATAGTTTATTTTAGTCCAAATCACCTGAATAGGCAATTTGTGGAGCATTTTGAATCCGTCAAATATTAGGATGAGACGAAAAAGATTCATTTGAAACATGAAACCTGCAACAGAGCTTCAAGATAAGTTCGTTTTTGATGTTTTATCTGGTTTTTGTGATGGTTTTGTTTGAGGAACCTTCGCTGCGAGTGTTTGTTTGTCTTCAGCAGATGATGCTACTGGTTGTTGTTCAATGAAGCAGATGATGGTCATGGACACGTCCGACCGTCTTAAATGGCGTCTGACGTCCGCTGCACGAGTCACGGAACCGACCGACAGCCATTAGCCTCGTGATCCACGACCGTGTTTCTTCTGAACTCGCAGTCTTCGCCGCTCATTAGGCGTTAAAGTTTCTGTGTCTAATCCCTCGCCGGGAGCTTAGAGTGCGAGGCTGGCGTTGATCCATTTACGCCCAGAACGCCGTTTCGTTTCTCCTCGTAATCCCTCACAAAAGATGCGTCGGCACAATCTCCCGCCGCCTCACGCCAACACTTGTCGGCCAAACATCTTAATCCCGCCGTGAGCCGGATGTGTTCGCGTCGGAGGCGTCGAGAACAAACACCGCCGTCAGGATCGCACTGGAGGCAGTTTGTGTGGTCGCTCGTAAAATAAGTGAGAAACACCTTCATATCGCCATGGTAACACAACAGTCTGGCTTTAAAAACCAGGTTATTTATTTCGCTGAGGCCGTCGTCGATAAACAGTTTAGGACGTTTTGGATTTGTGTCAAAATGTTGTCATTTACATCAGGTTGTCCTGGCTGTCAATCAAGTGACTGTGAACGAGGTAGAGAAGATGTGTTTGGACGAGGTTGAGTCTGGAGGAGATTCTTCTGGTGTTTCACCACAGTGACAAGTGTGATAGTGAGGATGGATTTGTATTCAGTCTCACTCTCGGCAGTTAGCATACATGCTAACAAGCTTCAGCTTCAAGTAGATTAATCATAAATGTTCACACTTTTGTGTGTCCGTAAATGATTGTCGTAATATAGATGCATTTGTTGTTGCCATAATGAGATCTTGTCGGCTATGAAACATTTTTTTACAAAGTTTCTTTAGCTGACACGCTCTAGTAGAAGAACTCACATTTCTCCTTCAAACTCTTCACTGGCTGCCAGTTTCTTTCAGGATCATTTTAAAATCCTGGTTCTTACTTTCAGATCTATTCATGGTCAGACCTTCCATCAGTGATCTGATCCAGACTTACACCCCAGCTCGGGCTCTGAGGTCTGTGGATCAGAATCTACTGATGGTTCCTGAACTTCCGGACCAGAGGAGAAAAATCCTTCCAGACTGTTGCTCCTAAGCTTTAGAACCATCTCTGTGTTTGATGATCTACTGACTCCTTCAAGAAACATCTGTGTTTGATGATCCACTGACTCCTTCAAGAAACATCTGTGTTTGATGATCTACTGACTCCTTCAAGAAACATCTGTGTTTGATGATCTACTGACTCCTTCAAGAAACATCTGTGTTTGATGATCTACTGACTCCTTCAAGAAACATCTGTGTTTGATGATCTACTGACTCCTTCAAGAAACATCTGTGTTTGATGATCTACTGACTCCTTCAAGAAACATCTGTGTTTGATGATCTACTGACTCCTTCAAGAAACATCTGTGTTTGATGATCTACTGACTCCTTCAAGAAACATCTGTGTTTGATGATCTACTGACTCCTTCAAGAAACATCTGTGTTTGATGATCTACTGACTCCTTCAAGAAACATCTGTGTTTGATGATCTACTGACTCCTTCAAGAAACATCTGTGTTTGATGATCTACCGACTCCTTCAAGAAACATCTGTGTTTGATGATCTACTGACTCCTTCAAGAAACATCTGTGTTTGATGATCTACTGACTCCTTCAAGAAACATGTGTGTTTGATGATCTACTGACTCCTTCAAGAAACATCTGTGTTTGATGATCTACTGACTCCTTCAAGAAACATCTGTGTTTGATGATCTACTGACTCCTTCAAGAAACATCTGTGTTTGATGATCTACTGACTCCTTCAAGAAACATCTGTGTTTGATGATCTACTGACTCCTTCAAGAAACATCTGTGTTTGATGATCTACTGACTCCTTCAAGAAACATCTGTGTTTGATGATCTACTGACTCCTTCAAGAAACATCTGTGTTTGATGATCTACTGACTCCTTCAAGAAACATCTGTGTTTGATGAGCTACTGACTCCTTCAAGAAACATCTGTGTTTGATGATCTACGGACTCCTTCAAGAAACATCTGTGTTTGATGATCTACTGACTCCTTCAAGAAACATCTGTGTTTGATGATCTACTGACTCCTTCAAGAAACACCTGTGTTTGATGATCTACTGACTCCTTCAAGAAACATCTCAAGACACTTTTATTTTAGCTTTTCCTCGATTCTCTGAGACTCTTGGGTTTGTCTCTGTGTTATCTTGATCTTTTAAGTATATATTTTATTGAGTATTGTTTTGATTTGAAGTTCTTTGTGACCCTGGTCTGGAATGAGCTACAGAAAGTGCACAAATTGCCGGCGAGCATCATGTGCACAAAGCGATATACTGGGTGAATGTCTGGACCGATTGGATTAAGGTCGTGGACATGATTCCAACAGTGCAACGACGCTATCAAACCTGGCATCATAGGATTCACTCTTATCTTCATATGTTTTCAGAATTCATTTAGCATTTGTGCAACAGGGACAAAAGCTGTTGATCATCGTCTTTAAGGTTCATCTAAAATCTCATCTTCGGTTTCGCTCTCGTTCATCATCTCAAATCAGAGCGTTGACTGGAAGTGAAAGTTCCTCCTCTCGTGTTCTTCCCACTTTAAAGCAGCTCTTCCTGGTGTCGTCCCTCCTCCTCTCCTCCACCCTCTTAATCTGCTTCTGTCCGTCTTCCATCTCACTCTCCCTGATGGTCTCGGTGTCGCTGGCCTGGGTGATGGATGCCGGCGCAGGAGGAAGGCCACTGTGCAGCCGGGACTGTGATGAATGACTCGCCTTTTAATACACACAGCACAGGAACCCGGGGCGGAGGCAGAACACTCCGATACAAACGTTTGCTGTGACACCGGAGAACAATAGCAGACTTCTCGTTTACATCTTCGGGGACGATGGAGAGACACTCGTGCTCGGGACATGTCGGCAGTGAAAGCCGGAGGAGGACGTGAAAGAAATCCTCGATCAGAAAATGTAATTAAACATTGAGTTATTGTAGAGAGCGACGCCGTCTTGCTCTTTTCGGAAGCAGTCGTGCCAGTTCGTAGCCGCGAGGAGGAGAAAGCAGCCATTTGTCTTCGGAATATTTTCATTAGAACGCCCTCACTTGAAGCCTCGACGTGAGGCTGGAGCTTTGGTGGAATCCTATGAAGGTTAGCTTAGCGAACGCACCTCTGTGTTCTATCAAGAGAATCAATCGTCAATGTTGAACAATTCCAGATGAAAACATGTTCAGTTCATTGTAGGTTAAAACGATAAAAACACGGAGTCCGTTCCGGTCGATCCAACACGACGTCACTTCCCGTCCTGATTCTTATGCTTCGCAGAGAAAGATGGTCAATCCAGAGTGTGTCACGGGTCGTTTATTCGCCGCTTCAAGTCAAACAAAATACAAGCTTTACGATCGATCGGACACACTTTCTCCAGGCGACTGTACAGGTCAATAGCCTCGGGCAGAAAAGATCCTGATCTGTAGAAACATCGCTATATTTAAGGAAAATTTCCCGCCCAGGGGGTCGTCCTTTCCGGCCAAATGGTCCTTTCAAGTTCCTTGTGTCCCGATCCCCCTTAGAGAGACATCCTGATTTGTTTTCTTGTAATCTAATCATTCAAATGTTCTCGGTTTCCGTCTTTTATCCCCCTTTCCCGGGTGTGTCTTGCTTCGTTCTTTGATCTACGATTTAAGGTGTGATTTGCAGATAAACAGATGTTTTAAATAACTGGTGTCGTATCTAATCCTGATCCAAGCTTGTCTTGAAACAGTGAATCAGTCTGGAGTGGAATGTTGATTGTGAATGTGTTGTCAAACGTTTAAGCTCTTAGATCAAGCGAGTAATTTATACTTTATATTTTGATCATCTTTTAGCATTAATTTAAGTATGGCGTATACGTATAGTGAATAATAATTTTAATCTAATAAGGTTTAAGAAAATAACCTTTAGGAGCAGATGTGTTCCGTGTGAGAAGCTTCAATCCTATGGTTTACGATAAAGATGTTCTCTTGTAGCAACATATTGTGCAGCAGATTGTCACGCTAGCTGGTCTCCTCTTTCGGGATCTTTCGTGGTTAGAGCTAAATGCTCATCAGTAACATGATAATTTCCCACAAGGTTTTACAAACACATTTGAGATGTGGTGTGTTGTGCGTTTGAATCAGCAGAACATTAAAGAGGCTTCAGAAATGTAGGGTCTGGTTCAAACACTTTCACTGTCTTCAATGAAGCAATGCTTCCACTACAGGTACGGCCTTTTGACGGGACTTTCTTAAAACAAACGTGAAAAACACCGTATTCTAAAACCACTAGACTGGACCTTATACTAAGCCTATCGTAACTGGTTGAATAGAAAATAGGCGCTTAAACGGTTGAAATAAGCCTGGAATGAACGCAAATAAGTTTTAACCGGTTGAGCAAAAAGCACCTCGGGAGTAGGTTTAGTAAAGGTTTTCTGGGGTTCTCCGCGGCGAAAACAATGGTGTGAACGCAGTGAGGCAGCGAGGTCAGCAGCAGGCTTCAGCGTAGGATATGTCAAGCGTGTATGAAAAAAAAAGGTTTTAGCCTATTGAACCCCGATAATTAGGCAGAGACTTTTCAACCGGTTACGATAGGCTTAGTAAGAACGGGGTCATGGTTAGGGTCAGGGTCAGGGTGAGTGAACACCAGTAATCCATTGATGCAGACCAGCTGAGAGCAGAAGGTCAATTTCCCAGAAGAAACAAAGCAGAACTGCTTATATTCCTTTCAGTGGATAGTTGGTTGAAATTGTCATCTTCTCTAGCTTTTTCTCAAAGACAGTTCCCTCAAACAACTGTCCTAAAATTCTTTAAAGTCCATCTACCATATTTTCCGGACTATAAAACACAGTTTTTTTCACAGTTTGTCCGGGGGTGCGACTTATACTCTGGAGCGACTTATGTGTGAAATTATTACCACATTATTAGCGGTATATCATTTCACATGTTATTTTCACACTAAACCACCAGAGGGCGCTCTAGGCCTGTGTTGATCATTTCCACGTAGAAGAGGAAGCATCTTCTACCTCCGGAGTTAGTTAGTTGTTTAAAAGTGACATGAGGATGAAGAGTTATTTGGAGTTACACGGATGGTTTGGTAAACTTGTTAGTTATTTATGCTATAGTTCTCTGAATAACTCTTCATATGTTATGTTAACATACCAGGTTCTCACTTCATGTAACGTAACGTAACATTATTCTGTTGTTGCCTCTATTTTTATTTTAATTGTCTTTCAAGATCACATGTCTGTTCTTGGATTTTATCAAATTAATTTCCCCCAAAAATGCGACTTATACTCCAGTGCGACTTATATATGATTTTACTTCTTTATTATGTATTTTATGGCTGCAGCGACTTGTACTCCGGAGACACTTAGTCTGGATAATACGGTACATGATCGTCACCTTCTAGTCCCGTCCAGACCCTGATATCCGACATCACTGCCTGGCATAGATAGTTTCCTTCCATGGTGCTTTTGAGACACTTCCAGACCTCCTTCCTCCCGGAGAGGCTCTGATGTTTTGAGAGTCGTGGTTGTCTCCTGGAGAAGCTACTCTCTGAGATCACACGCTATAATCCATATCTGAGCTGGAGGCCTGCTGTGACCAGGATCTCTGTGGAAGGACCACTAGGGACGCCTTCATGTCGCCTCATCTCCAGACCACTGGATCCCAGAGTCCACAGATAAGGATCTGAGGAGCATCATGACGTCATGGAAACTGACCGTAGACCAGGCGATGAGGTCATCAGGACCCGGTGATGAGGTCATCAGGACCCGGTGATGAGGGTCATCAGGACCCGGTGATGAGGTCATCAGGACCCCGGTGATGAGGTCATCAGGACCCGGTGATGAGGTCATCAGGATCCGGTGATGAGGTCATCAGGACCCCGGTGATGAGGTCATCAGGACCCGGTGATGAGGTCATCAGGACCCGGCCTTGATGTCACGGATCCCTCGCCGTCGTCGCTGGAGATGGAAAGAAAAGTGTGTTTCTCGTGGGCTGATGAAGCCTCGGGGACGAGCGGGTTTACGGTTCATCAAGTATTTATGGTGCGTTCATTAAGTATTGATCGGGCGGTAAGAGCCCGTTTAGACGCCCGGACCAGCGTTATTAGAGCCCGGAGTTATGATGGCGGCCGAACAAGACGGATGAAGAGACGCGTCGAAAGTGAACGTAAAGATGTGGAGACTCGACTTGAGAGGAAGCAGAATATTTGAATATCAATCAGGTTTGTAGATGGAGCTCCGACAGGCGTCAAGAGAGGTTCTAATCTGTGAGCCGGTAACTAGGATACCAGCTGAAGGCGGACCAACCAGCGCCACCAGTCCATGTATCAAACCGAGGCGCCGCGTGATTGACAGGCTGGAAATATGAGAGGAAAGCCTCGGCGAGTAATGAATCCAAAGTTCTGTCACTAATGATGTACGGCTTCATGGAAACGCTCAGTTTTAAAGGAAGTCTCTAAATGAAGCGGCGGCGTCGCATCTTCTCAGCGGCGCCTCTTTGAGATGCAAGACGGCGAAGGAAGCGTCGAGGAATTGAACCATCGCTCGGTCAAAACTCAAAGTAGAGAAGTCGGTGATTGACGGAGTCGATCCACGGTTGATGGATCCATGTCTGACCGTAGTTCCTCAGAGCTTGTTCCTCTTTTAGAACTTACAGCTGAGACTAGAGACCCGGGTCACGGTGGTTCACCTGCGTGTGCATCAAGAGGTCACTGTGTAACTGGTGAATGAGTTCACTGAGGGGGGTTGAGAAGAAGATTTTTGGAAGAGACAGTTTTTTTATAAGATTGTTAGCTCTGGATTCAACCAAAATGGTTTAGTTTAAGTATCACTAATGTGTGTTTTAGGTCAGGACCTGGGTCCAGGGGGAGGGTCCAGGTCCATGAGGACCTCCAGCGAGGAGACAACCATGAATGTCCCTCCGTTGACAATAAAGATGTTTTAACGTTTCCTAATTTGAAGCACTGCGCTCCTCATCTTGACCCTAAACCACCCTACAGTTCTTGACCCTCTCTTTGTCCAGACCAAGTCCTGAAGGGTTCCATCATGAGATGGAGGATCAGTGCTTGGGGACAGAACTTAGTCTGGGCTCTGAATGGGTTCTAGTTCACCATATATTGAACAGAACTCTCGCGGTTCCATCAAAGACCTGCTGAGTCCTCAGGGGAACCATTGGACCGCATGAAGATCAGAGTCTTGCATCAGGCCTGTAGACCTCCTTCTGGTCTGTGACGGGGGTTTAACTCTCCACACCTGTCCTGGCCGGGCTCGTGTTTCCAGGGATGAGGTTTAATGAACCTGAAACAGCGACAGACGGGCGACACCGTGAGCAGGAAGTTGTTCCATCACTGGACAGATGTTGCAGGGAGGAGACTGAGGGCGAGACTGAGGTCTAGACTGAGGGTGAGACGGAGGGTGAGGGTGAGACTGAGGGTGAGACTGAGGGTGAGACGGAGGGTGAGGGTGAGACTGAGGGCGAGACTGAGGTCTAGACTGAGGGTGAGACGGAGGGTGAGGGTGAGACTGAGGGCGAGACTGAGGTCTAGACTGAGGGTGAGACAGAGGGTGAGGGTGAGACTGAGGTCTAGACTGAGGGTGAGACGGAGGGTGAGGGTGAGACTGAGGGTGAGACTGAGGGTAAGACTGGACAGAGGAGGAAGAGAGAGAGAGAGACGGGTTATTTGAACATAGAGTAGAGTTCACTCTCACGGGTGAGTCGTCTCTGAAGTTCACGTCCCTGAAGGAGTGACTGAAGAGAAACATGTTTCAAATCCTCCTGCAGTGTTTGTTCTGCTCACAGCATCAGAAGATCATGAAGCAGTCGTTGGATCTTGTTGACACTCGTCCACCAGTAGCTCCAGAAGTAAACGACGCAAAAATGTTGCTTTTTATGTTGAAAACAACATCATGATGATTAAAAAATGAGATTATTTTGCAACATTTCAATGGTTTTATTAACATTGAACTGGTTTTATAACAAGTTTATTGAAACATGTTTGTTAATATTCATTGAAATGTGAATTAATGAAAATAATTAAAATGTGATCAATGAGGAAGAAAAAGATTTTATATTGACGTACATTTATGTTAAGAACTAAGTAAAGAATGTTTGTAAATTATAATATTAATAGTTAGGAGAGGAAAATACTTATTATTATTATTAATAACATTATTTTTAACAGCCATGAACGAAAAATAAAAATAATTAAACCTAATAGCATTAAATAAATAATTAAAATCACTTGTAACATGTATTTAGATCAACATCTGGGACAGAAACTATGAGAGAAGTACATTTTAAAAAAAGAATCAAATGAAATACATTTTATACGTATAAGTATTTATTTTTTTTAATTAAAAAATACTAATAACAATAAAAAGTATTTGCTGTTTTACTCTTAATCTCAAATCAGCTGGAAATGAGATTCAGATACTTTTATTTTCTTAACATAACGTTTGTGTAAATGTATAAAGTTCTACTGGAAGTTACTTAGAAATACTTTTCGTCACAAAATTAATTTTAAAGTAAATAAAATGAAAATGAATTATTTTCTTTTTGCTGAAGATAGATTTTAATATAATGCAATGATATTAAAATAATATAATATAATATAATAATAATCTATGAATGTATGTATAATATAAAATCTATATATTTTAAACCCTCTCCATCAAAATATCAACTAAAAATATAATAAAGTACATTTTTCTCACATTTATCTCAAGAAAACTTCATAAAGTGTATACAAAATAAAGTAAAGTACAGTGAAAAAACATTTACGACTGTTATTAAAGACATTTTTATTATTCATTAATATTTTTTCACAAAGTTCGTTCCATGTTTTCGTTTCATATTCACATCTTTTTGAATTAAATCTGGATCTTGACGAGCGGGAGCTTCGGAAAAGTCACGATGTATAAAGTTATATTTATCAGGAACATTTGATACGAGCCGCCGCGTCTGCACTCTCTTGATCGCCCTCGTGTTCTCGCTCCGGTCCGAGTCTCTCACGGAACTTCTTCCTCTGGTTTTCTGCGGCAGCAACAGGAACAAGACCCGACCAACCTCTACATCTCCAACCTGCCGCTGAACATGGACGAGCAGGAGCTGGAGAACATGCTGAAGCCCTTCGGTCACGTCATCTCCACCAGGATCCTGAGGGACGCCAACGGTCTGAGCAGAGGAGTCGGCTTCGCCAGGTGAACCTCAGAGTTTGTTTCTTATGTGTTCAGAGACCCTGAGGTCGTCACACTCTTCTGTTACAACCCGTCAGAGTCATGTGACCCTCACAGGAAGTTTACCCTGAAGAAGAACCTGGTTTATCTCCAGTTTATGTTCAAGACTACAAGTTCTAAGAAAATACTGCTTCGCTTTTCTTTATCGATACTTTACACCCCTGTATTTTTTCTTAAATTTATTTTAATACATTTCTTTTATGATGGTTCTTTATGGGAAATATTTCAGTAGATGTATATTTATATTTAAGTTATACAATCACAATGCATTGGTTGATTGTTGTGTTGCAATTAAACGTTCGGCCTCTAGATGGCAGCAGTCGTTGCATCCTCCGCAGCTAAAGTAAGAATGATGATGACTGAGGACGAGAGGATACAGTGAGTCCAGCAGCTTTTAAAGCTGATGTTTGGACATATTTTGGTTTGAAAACAAATTAATGCAGTTACGACTTCATCAAGAGTCATGTGGTCTGTAAATACTACAACACCAGAGTCAAGTACTGGACAATACTACACATATATACTTGTTACTACACTATCACAACACCAGAGTCAAGTACTGGACAATACTACACATCTATACTTGTTACTACACTATCACAACACCAGAGTCAAGTACTGGACAATACTACACATATATACTTGTTACTACACTATCACAACACCAGAGTCAAGTACTGGACAATACTACACATATATACTTGTTACTACACTATCACAACACCAGAGTCAAGTACTGGACAATACTACACATATATACTTGTTACTACACTATCACAACACCAGAGTCAAGTACTGGACAATACTACACATCTATACTTGTTACTACACTATCACAACACCAGAGTCAAGTACTGGACAATACTACACATATATACTTGTTACTACACTATCACAACACCAGAGTCAAGTACTGGACAATACTACACATATATACTTGTTACTACACTATCACAACACCAGAGTCAAGTACTGGACAATACTACACATATATACTTGTTACTACACTATCACAACACCAGAGTCAAGTACTCGACAATACTACACATATATACTTGTTACTACACTATTACAACAACAGAGTCAAGTACTGGACAATAATACACATATATACTTGTTACTACACTATCACAACACCAGGGTCAAGTACTGGACAATACTACACATATATACTTGTTACTACACTATCACAACACCAGAGTCAAGTACTGGACAATACTACACATATATACTTGTTACTACACTATCACAACACCAGAGTCAAGTACTGGACAATACTACACATATATACTTGTTACTACTCTATCACAACACAAGAGTCAAGTACTGGACAATACTACACATATATCCTTGTTACTACTCTATCACAACACCAGAGTCAAGTACTGGACAATACTACACATATATACTTGTTACTACTCTATCACAACACCAGAGTCAAGTACTGGACAATACTACACATATATCCTTGTTACTACACTATCACTAAATATGGTGTTGTATCCTCACTCAGACTTGTGTGTCCAGTGACTCGTGTGTTGATCTTCTCAGTTAAACACATTATAAAACAGTCGGGTCTTCATTCAGGGTCAGCAGCTCCTCCAGGAGAACCAGACCCTGAACCCCGAACACAATCTCTCTGATCGTGAGTTTCTATCTCACTGGGCTGCTCTTGCCAAGCAGGCAATTAGTCCCGGAGCCGTGATTGGACGGCGCCGCTGAATGGATCCGACAAAGAGAACACGACTCACAGCAGATCTCAGTGGAAGCAGCTTTTTAACGGACAAAGGCGAGGAAACCCCGAAGAAAAACCATCGCGGCTCAACCCTGCGTGTCGGGGATTTGCCTCAGAATCCATAAGAACAAATCGTTCAGTGTTCACAGATGATTGTGGATGTTTGAGATGATGGATCCGATGAAACACCTCAAGCTTCCACTGAAACTCTAGTCTGAGACCGTGGTTCTCAAAAAGTTGTCCTCTTTTGTAGGACATGACCTTGTTTTCCATCGATAAGATACACTCAAGATACTTGTATTTCCTCAAAAATCACCATCGGCCTAATGTATCATTCTGGTTGTACTTCCTGACCTTCAACTGGTTTAATGTAGTACACACATCTGTCCCAAACTGTTTCAGTACCACTTTGATAAACTACCAAGCTGCTACAATCCATAGTTTTACTCCATGATTCCCCTAGTATTACTCTGCGAGGCTCAGTAGTATTACTCTGCAAGGTCTCATAGTATTATTCTGTAAGCTTCAGTAGTATTACTCTGCAAAGTTTTTATATTATTACTCTGTAAGCCTCGGTAGTTTTACTCTGCAGGGTATCAAAGTATTAAACTGAAGGTTCCATAGTATTACTCTGTGAGTCTCAGTAGTATTACTCCGCAAGACTCCATAGTGTTACTCTGTAAGGTTACAAAGTGTAACACTGTAAGTCTCAGTAGTTTTACTCTCCAAGATTTCAAAGTATTACTCTGAAGGCTCCTTAATATTACTCTGTAAGTCTCAGTAGTATTACTCCGCAAGACTCCATAGTATTACTCTGCAAGGTTACAAAGTATAACTGTAAGTCTCAGTAGTATTTCTCTGCAAGGTGCCATAGTATTACTCTGGAGGCTCGGAAATATTACTTTACAAGTCTCAGTAGTATTGCTCCGCCAGTCTCTGTTTTACACGTCCCAAGGCCGGGTATTATTACTCTACACAGAACTGTTGTATTACTCTATAAAACTCGTATAACTCGGGGAGTCTCCATGGTATTTCTCGTTAGTAATACTACAAAGGCACGTCACGCTAATTGTACCTAAAAGAGTGACAGATACAGCAGTAAGAGGTATTTGTACCAACACTTTTGTAATTATTGGTTTTGTTAACAAAGGACAATTAGCATATGAAGTTTTACTCGAACAAAAATGTTGTTTATGTTTGTCTGAGAATCACAAACATAAACAAGTTTTATTGTCATTTATTCAAAGTTAGAGTTTTTATCGTCAAGAAAACACTTGAACCGTCACCAGGAGTCGCTGCTTCAGGATCACATGAGAAACTAAATAATTCAAGGAAGTAATTGAGACATAAAACTAGAGTTTTAATCGTGAATCGAAGGAAACTTTAACATTTCTTCTCGTCTTTCTTTCTCTCAGGATGGAATCGACAGAAAAGTGCGACGTCGTGATTCAAAACTTCAACGGGAAATTCTTGAAAACTCCTCCAGGCATGACAGGTGAGCGAGGAGCTCATGGTCCTGCGGTTACACAACACTTTAATGGACGACAATATTGTTTTCGTGCGACACGAGCGTGGGTTGCTTTGCCGTTTGTCTCTCGCTTCACATAAAGGCTGTTGTTGTGTTTGTTCAACTGCGCGACCTTCAGATCGTTCGGTGATGTTTGTTATTAATTTTCAAACACTCCAGTGCATTATAATGCATCCATTTTATAGAGAACGCCCTCGGTGTGTTGCACTGTTGAGCTAATGGCTACGTCCGACAAAGTTTATCAGTCTGATAAGAACAACTTTTGTAAGACATTAATAAGCAAATAACATCAAACATTATCAACTATTAGCCATGTTAATACCACTAATAATAATAATAATAAGTATTATGAGGATAATAATAATGATAATAATAATGATACATTTTATTCATATGATGTAATATTTTGATATTTTATTGTCTTCAGACAGTTTTTTTTACTCAGTACTGAAGTACTGGGAGACATTTTCAAGTTACCAAGAAGATGAAACGAGAAACTGACACAACATGATCTTTATCTTGTTTTGTAAAATAAAATGCAGTTACATTGTTCTGACACTGGGGGAGCCGTGAACCAAGTTTTAAATCCTACATATTAGTGCTTTAACTATACAAGAGTTAAAGTTTGTTTCTCGCTCGAACTGTACTCTGCACAACTAACGATGAATTCTATACATGAAAATGTAATCCCACAATGCATTGCAACAGAGTAAACATCTTTTTTGAACTCCTTTGTTAAATCTTTAGAACAGTTTTTATGGTGACAACGGCCTTTTTAGCACTTTATCCATCAGATATTTCACGTGTTCAACTCAACTTGACACACGTTTGTTCATGAGTTGAATCTGAACTGATGCTTGTTTGATCTCATTCTGAGTCACAAACATGCTCTGAAAACCTCGTCTCTGGTGGTTTCGTCCAGCGCTGCACAGATCCAGGATCAGCGTGGACGTGGCGGCACATAAGGAATGTCGGGGGGCGGCGTGGAGTGAAGGGTCTCGTAATGAATGTGGTGGCAGAACAAGGACGGCTGAGGCGCCACTGAAAGTGACATTAAAGGAGGAGGGATGGAGATACACAGCCGTCAGATATAGATAGCAAGAAAGGTTGAGCCGTACATGGAGAAAATGGAAATGAAGGACAGACGGCGAGGGTTCGGCGTCACGTCCTGGCAGCTTGATTTAAGAGCTGCAGCTGATTCACTCACTGGGGGCACGAGGAGAAACGGTGTTGGTTAGAGCTGCTTGTTGAAGGATCAACTGTTTGTTTACCTTCATTATCACAAGTTCATTCAGATGAAGCTTTTCTGCTAAAGATGGAGGTATAGAGGGATGGATGGATGTATAGAGGGATGGATGGATGTATAGAGGGATGGATGGATGTATAGAGAGATGGATGGATGTTTAGAGAGATGGATGGATGTAAAGAGGGATGGGTGGATGTTTAGAGAGATGGATGGATGTAAAGAGGGATGGATGGATGTAAAGAGGGATGGATGGATGTATAGAGGGATGGATGGATGTTTAGAGAGATGGATGGATGTAAAGAGGGACTAATAGATGTATAGAGGGATGAATGATGTATAGAGGGATTGATGGATGTATAGAGGGATGAATAGATGTATAGAGGGATGGATGATGTAAAGAGGGATGGATGGATGTATAGAGGGATGGATGGATGTATAGAGGGATGGATGGATGTATAGATGGAAGGATGGATGGATGGATGGATGGATGGATAGAGGGATGAATGGGTGTATAGAGGGATGAATGTATATAGGGATGGATGGATGTTTAGAGGGATGAATGGATTTATAGAGTGATTGACTGATGTATAAAGGGATGGGTGGATGTATAGAGGGATGGATGGATGTATAGAGGGAACAAATGGATGTATAGAGGGGTAGATGGATGTATAGATGGGTAGATGGATGTATAGAGGGAACAAATGGATGTATAGAGGGGTAGATGGATGTATATAGGGAACAATTGGATGTATAAATGGGTAGATGGATGTATAGAGGGAACAATTGGATGTATAAATGGGTAGATGGATGTATAGAGGGAACAATTGGATGTATAAATGGGTAGATGGATGTATAGAGGGAACAAATGGATGTATAGAGGGATATTTATGGTTGTATGGGTTGATTTATAGAAGGATAGTTGGATGTATAATGTATATGTATAAATGGATATATGTATGTTAGGATTGATGGATGGATGGATGGATGGATGGATGGATGGATGGATGGATGGATGGATGGATGGATGGATGGATGGATGGATGGAGACGGGACGGACGGACGGACGGATTGATGGATGGATGGATGGATGGATGGATGGATGGATGGATGGATGGATGGATGGATGGATGGATGGATGGATGGATGGATGGATGGATGGATGGATGGATGGATGGATGGATGGATGGATGGATGGAGAGATGAAAAAATGATGAATGCATGGGAGAGGAAAGGATGGATGGATAAAGGTAAAAGAATGGATGAATGGATTACAGAGGCATAATGTATGGTTGGATAGAAGGAGGGATGGTAGAAAGATGGATGGATGTTCTTCTCATCACGTTACAGTATGAGTTTCAATATTATGGATCCTTCAAATCTAAGCCCATGGTCCTCAGTGGTTAATAAAAGCCAGGTCCTGGATCAGCGACGGTGGTCGATCAGGTGTGCGAGGATCGTTGAGTGATGTCTGCTCGAGCCTTCGTCTGATGGATCACAGGATCCTCTGAGTCAGATTTATGGACGAGCGACATATTTCTCTCCTGCTCGAACACATCCATCACATGACTGTCAACAGGAAGTCCTCAGAGTTTTCTTTATTCATCTTCCAAGTGTATTCTATCTTCATGACGAGAACGAAGGCGCCTGAACTCATCACTGGATGTTGGATGCATGTTGGATGAGCCGCGGGGGTCACATGAACAACAACATGAAGGTTGTAATCAGTGATCGGCTGCAGCTCTGGGATCACGTCCAAAGGTGATGTTGTTCCAGGCGTTCGGATCTTTCTGCTCCTGATTGCGACGAAGCTTCTCCAGACGAAAGCGAATGAATTATCTCTTCCTTCATCAGCGAGAACCTGAATGAATACAAAACAAACGTTGATTGAGCCTCAGACGTTTGTACAAAAGATCATTAGGATGATTCATGTTTTGTTCTCTGATTACAGCGAAGCATCCAACAAATACTTTCTTGTTGAGAGTCAGAGTCAGTTTGTGAGAAGTTTTATGTTCACTGATGCTGCAGTGAGGATCAGGGACGACACGTTTCTAGCCAGAGTCAGTGAACTGACTTTATAGAGTATATTGATGGATGTATAGAATGATGGATGGATCGATGTTTGGAAGGATGGATTGATGTATAGAGGGATGAATTTAAAGGGATATGGATGGATAGAAGGATGGACTTATAGATGTATGTATAGAAGGATTGGTGGATGGATGGATGTATAGAAGTTGGATTGAAATATAGAAGCATAGGTGGATGAATGGATGGATGTATAGATGGATCTGAGGATGTATAAATGCATGATGGATGGATGGATTAATGTATAGAAGGATGGGCGGATGGATGGATGGATGCATAGATGGATGGATGGATGTATAAATGGATGGATGTATAGAAAGATGGATGGATGGATGTATAACAGGATGAATGGATTTATAAATGGATTGATGGATGTAATAATGGATGTATATAAAAAAGGTGGCAGGATGTATAAATGGATGGATGTATATAAGGATTGATGGATGTATAGACAGATGGATGGATGTATAGACAGATGGATGGATGTATATAAGGATGGATGTATAGACAGATGGATGGATGTAAAGACAGATGGATGGATGTATATAAGGATGGATGTATAGACAGATGGATGGATGTAAAGACAGATGGATGGATGTATATAAAGGATGGATGTATAGACAGATGGATGGATGTAAAGACAGATAGATGGATGTATATAGACAGATGGATGGATGTATAGACATATGATATAATAGATGGATGGATGTATAAAGATGGATGGATGTATATACAGATGGATGGATGTATGACAGATGGATGGATGTATGACAGATGATGTAAAGATATGATCAGATGGATGGATGTATATAGATGGATGGATGTATAGACAGATGGATGGATGTATAGACAGATGGATGGATGTATATACAGATGGATGGATGTATAGACAGATGGATGGATGTATATAAGACAGAGGATGGATGGATGTATAGACAGATGGATGGATGTATATAAGAGGATGGATGGATGTATAGAAAGAGATGGATGTGTATAGATAGATGGATGGATGTAAAGACAGATGGATGGATGTATAAAAGGATGGATGTATAGACAGATGGATGGATGTAAAGACAGATGGATGGATGTATAGACAGATGGATGGATGTATAGACAGATGGATGGATGTATATAAAAAAGGTGGCCGGATGTATAAATGGATGGATGTATAGACAGATGGATGGATGTATAGACAGATGGATGGATGTATAGACAGATGGATGGATGTATAGACAGATGGATGGATGTATATAAGGATGGATGGATGTATATAAGGATGGATGTATAGACAGATGGATGGATGTATAGACAGATGGATGGATGTATAGACAGATGGATGGATGTATAGACAGATGGATGGATGTATATAAGGATGGATGGATGTATAGACAGATGGATGGATGTATATAAGGATGGATGTATAGACAGATGGATGGATGTATAGACAGATGGATGGATGTATAGACAGATGGATGGATGTATAGACAGATGGATGGACGTATATAAGGATGGATGGATGTATATAAGGATGGATGTATAGACAGATGGATGGATGTATAGACAGATGGATGGATGTATAGACAGATGGATGGATGTATAGACAGATGGATGGATGTATAGACAGATGGATGGATGTATATAAGGATGGATGGATGTATAGACAGATGGATGGATGTATATAAAAAGGTGGCCGGATGTATAAATGGATGGATGTATAGACAGATGGATGGATGTATAGACAGATGGATGGATGTATATAAGGATGGATGGATGTATAGACAGATGGATGGATGTATATAAGGATGGATGTATAGACAGATGGATGGATGTATAGACAGATGGATGGATGTATAGACAGATGGATGGATGTATAGACAGATGGATGGATGATGTTGCACCTGCAGTTAAGAAAGTAACTGAAATTATTTTAAAGACTTATTTAGCATTTATGGTTTAAATCTCTTCAAAATTGTTCTTTAACTTTATTATTCATCACAAATTTAAAGTACATGTTTTAATTTGAAAACAGTTCTATCACATTTCCAAACAACATGTTTCAAAATAAAAGTATACCTGATAAATAACCTTTGTTTGGTCCTTCAGGTCGTCTGAGGTTTGTTTGTGTCTCACTTGATCTCAGTAACGTCGTCTCTCATTGGTCCAGAAATGTTTGTCCAGGATCTGAAACTGTTGTCCAGGACCGCGATCTGATGATCAGGGTTGTTCAGAACCGAACCTCCATCTCTTCTTCAACTGTCTTTGTCTGGTCCGCAGCCCCCGCGGAGCCGCTGCTGTGCAAGTTCGCGGACGGCGGTCAGAAGAAGAGGCAGACGCAGGTCAAGTATCCCCAGAACGGACGACCTTGGACCCGTGACGGAGAGGTGAGTCATGCTGACCCACGAGACTGCATCAGAACTGAAGGTCCGAGGTTCAGGTGGCTTTAGAGCCAGCGTGGCGTACCTCAGGGGTCAGTCCTTAGAACAAGACTATTTGGATCTAAAGTGTTTCGCTGAAGATCGTTGATAGACGTGTTCGTCATGTTCGGAGCCCGATGTATAAATATAAGAGCCTCTAATTTGAGGAGATCAATATAATGTTCATCATCTTCTGAACCAGGTAGTTTGTTAAGACCTAAAAATGTAAACAGTTGATGTTCTTGGATCTTTTTTCTGGTGAAGAAGTTTTTTTTAATTTTACAAACTGTGACTTTTTTCTTGTTGCAAACCGAAAAATGTTTTTGTAATGTGTGTCTCTCTCTGGAAAACAACAGACGTTTTTTCTGTCACAAACTGACCCCTGATCAGATCAAACATTTTGGGGACCCCTGGTTTATACCACATAGTTTGATCATAAATTAGGCAAATTTATTTCGTTTATTTGGTGTAAAAAACAACATTTTTATGATTTTATCTTGAATGTAGCCATTAGTGAGGTTTTAAAAATGAGATATTTGGATTAATATCACTATAAACAGCTCATTAATATGACAGTATTTCACTATTTCCAGTAATAAACAGTCCAGGAAGAACATAGACTGTAAAGTCCAGGAGCCTCGTGTACTAAGAAGTTCGTAGATGTTCTACTGAATGCGTCCGAACTTAAATCCTGAAGATAAAACAGCCCAAGAATATTCACATGAATCTGTGCGCGGCAAGAATTTAGGCACTTTTCCTTCGTACATCAACATAGAATTAATCACAGACTTGTTCGTCCCTTTCCACGCCTCATTTACATATTTAAATCATATTTAAATGACTCCCTGATTTTCCTCCCGGTGATCAGAACAAACAAATGAAAAAAACATGAATTTAAACTGGATTAACAGTTAATATTCATAACATGTAGTTAATATTCATGCGTTTAAACATGTCTGACATGAACAAACTTACTTTTAAACAGTGCAGACGAGCTCCGTGTTTTCAGCTTCTTTTATTTCTGCGGCTTCACTTTGATCAAAAATCTTCATGACTTTTAAAAGTTGACTTGAAGCATCAGAATCATTTTCTTTGTTATATTTTAAAAACAAGCTCATAATTCCTTTAATTTTTTATCTGAATAGCGTAAAATAGCGAAATAAAATATTTATTTTAAAATGATGGATGCTGTCTTAATAAAAAAACAGAACTTCAGTTTAGTGAATGAAAACTTATTAATAATAATAATAAATAAATAATTATGTGTGTTAATAACAAATGATGAACTTTTTGGCTCTTTTGAGTGTTGATACTTTTATGTAAAAGGAGGCTCAGCACGTTATTTGTGCATAAAACCCCTAAAAGGCTCCAGATATTTATAAATATCTGAATCCTCGAGCCTTAAAACTCCGATAATGTCCAAGAAAATCTGTGCGTCTGACTTTGTTGAAGCTCGAGGGTCAGAAACAGGAAGTGAGAAAACAAAAATAAGAGCATGTGACGACCATTTCCTGTCTTTATTAAATTCAGCAAAAACGGTTGAAATCTTTCTCTTCAGGACGTTTCATGAGAAGACGTTTCATGAGAAGATGTTTCATGAGAAGACGTTTCATGAGAAGACGTTTCATGAGAAGACGTTTCATGAGAAGACGTTTCATGAGAAGACGTTTCATGAGAAGACGTTTCATGAGAAGACGTTTCATGAAAAGACGTTTCATGAGAAGACGTTTCCTCGTCTAACACACGGAAAAGCGAGATTCGTCCTTTTCGCAGCAAATGGTGTTGAACTCCGTCTGACGGTTTCAGAGAAACTCTTGACTTCCTGTCGGCTGGTTCACCAGAAGAAGAGCCCGAGGCTGATTAGAAAAGAGCTTTTGAGCGAATGAAAGACGACAAGAACGTATTAAAGACGATCAACTCGCTTTTATTAAAGGCAGCGTTTTTCGCTTCTGTTCAAACGTTGAGACTCGAGATCCAGGTTTAGATCCAGACGTGGCGTCGACGGCGAAGAAGCGATAATTTACAGAGGAAGTGAAAGTGAACGCCGTCGATGCTGACAACACTCTCGACAACTTCTCGACAACATCACTCGCTCGCACACCGACGACACCAGTGATGTTCAGTGGAAGCAGATCCAAGGAAGTTAGAATCAGACGGACTCGGAGAAAGTAGCGAGAGCTGGCGACAGATAAAACGATTTCTATCCTAAATATGCTCTTGTTGACGCTTCGTTTATATTCCACGTGTTGTTTCTCACGCTGACTCAGCACAAATGTGGCGGTCATAATGTTACGGCTCATCCACAATGAGATGTTTGACTCCTCAGTGACTCCTGTGTCTTTTCCCCAATTTTAGGTTCAGTAAACACACACACACACACACACACACACACACACACACACACACACACACACGCACACACAGAGACACACACACACGCACACACACAGACAAACACAAACACACAGACACACACACACACACACTCATACACACACACACACCCCCACACACAAACACACAGACACACACACACGCACACACAGAGACACACACACACACGCACACACACAAACACACAGACACACACACACACACACACACAAACACACAGACACACACACACACACACCCACACACAAACACACAGACACACACACACGCACACACAGAGACACACACACACACGCACACACACAAACACACAGACACACACACACACACACACCCACACACAAACACACAGACACACACACACGCACACACAGAGACACACACGCACACACACAGACACACACACACACAAACACACACACACACACACACACACACAGAGACACACACACGCACACACACACAGACACACACACAAACACACAGACACACACAAACAGACACACACTCGTGAATACAACACAAAAACTACAGCGAGCAGGCACACAAAAACACACAGTACAGCGATGAAAGAAAAGACAACCCGGCGCTCGCTGAAGGATCTGAATGTAGTTACACAATATTGTGTAGGATTGAAACACAAGCACTTTGAAAGAAAACACAAGAACATGACGTGTGTGTCATTTTGAGACAACGGATCAAGAATCTTTTACTTGAAAGTGTGGAAACTGATCAGGAGAATTATGGGATGTGTGTGTGATTCTTTTGTGTAGAATCCTCGCTTTTGTGTTTGTGTTCAAAGACGCACACGAGGACAGAGAAATTAATCCTTTGTTTTTACTACACAAACGCTGGCGTCCACTCATTGTTTGTGATCAGGAGGCGTGTGAGAAACACATGTGTGTGTAGTGAGTCAACAACACAACTCCTGACCTTTCACCCTCTCCTCCACAGCCCGGCATGACGTTGACCTACGACCCCAGCTCGGTGCAGAACGGGTGAGTTTCCTGCTCGTGGTTCAGCACTTCCTGTTGTAGCAGCTTTAACTCGACTCACCTGTCGGCCCGACACACCTGTGAGTGACTTTGATTGGCGGCGAGCTTTCGTCAGCAGAGATGATTTTCTTTATATTTCGCTTCACTTGCACAGTTTTCTCAATGATTTTAGGGTAAAATTGAATGTTAGCGACATCTTGTGTTTGTTGACTTTTGGGCGAATAGACTTAAAAACCAAGGCATCGACTGTATCCTCTCGTTCTCAGTCATCGCCGGGGTCAGATGGCTTTAATTCTTACAGTTACTGCTGCCATCTAGAGGCTGGAGGTTTAATTTCGACACAGAAATGCTGTAAATCTTTGCATGTTTCTTCCTAATTTAAACAAATATATAATCGTATTGAAATATAAACCATAAAACTACTAAATGATGGATCTGATCAACGCTGATCATGTTACTTACGTCTTTGTTTCCTTGTTTACAAAGTTTATTATTCAACAGCTTCAGCTTTACGTTACGCTTTGAGTTTTGGAATTTTCGACGGTAAATAACATAATAATACAAAAACTATTTTAGCATAAAAATAACACTTTGTAGTCAAATTTTATTTAAGTCTCAAGTTTTATTCAATATATAAGTTAAAATGAAAATGAAAAAAAACAATATTAGTTAGTTAGCATGTTCAAATTTGAATTGACTGTATCCTCTCGTTCTCAGTCATCACCGGGATCAGATGGCTTTAATTCTTCCATTTACTGCTGCCATCTAGAGGCTGGAGGTTTAATTTCAACAGAGTAAATATTAACATGTTACTTCTTAATTTAATAAAAAATATATAATTATATTGAAATATAAACCATTAAACAACTAAACGACACACTGCTGTTGAATTCAGAAATAAAAATATGGATATTTTTGGGGGATATTGGAAGTATCATTTGTTTCTGACGCGCATGATTGGAAGTTTAAATATTTTATTATATGTTTATCATTTAATTCAGTCATTTCTGAAAATTGAAAAACATTTTTAACACATACTTTGATTTTCTGATTCCAATCATTCAAAAATAACATTTTTATTCCCAAAGATATTTTATTAAGTGGTCAATAAATCCATCTGTTAAATACAATGGTTTTTTATTCCAAGTCTTTTAAATTCAATATAAAAATGTGAAAAAGAGTCACAAGACATTACCAACAGAGCAGTGAGCTACTGGATCGATCAGCCAATCATGCGACGCTTATGGTCATGTGACAACGTAGAAGCACATGATCCAGTAGCTCGGGGCTCTGTTGGTCATGTCTGGAGACTCTATTGTATATTGAATTCAAAAGAGTAGGAATTAAAAAATATTCAATTTCGAACATTTATTTTTCAATTATTGCAATTAGAATATTGAACTCTATGTGTAAAAATAAAGAATCCTGAAAATATTCAATGTTTTTTTAATGAAAAAATGAAGATTTCAACATTTAAAATGATCTTCTGATCACAAATGTTGTTCGTCTTATTTCAACGTCTCTCCACTTACGAGACAAATCTTTCCGCTAACTTCCCTTTTTTTTCATGGTCTGCTTTATAAGTGGAAGCTCTCACGCTCACACGTGCACACGCTCACACGTGCACACGCTCACACGTGCACACACTTAAACCCTGCGCGACCCCTGAGCCGAGGTCGCGGCGGCTCCTTGCGGCGCTGCTCGCCGTGATTGTGAAATGCTAATGTGGCTAATTAGCGAGGCGGTGAAGAGCGAGCGAAAGAGCTGAGTGGAAAGAAAGGAGGGCTGGTCGGGGTCGAGGGGAGGACAGGAGCGAGAGTGGACCCCGGGGGTCGAGGGGAGGACAGGAGCGAGAGCCGACCCCGGGGGTCGAGGGGAGGACAGGAGCGAGAGCCGACCCCGGGGGTCGCGTCGACGGGATCGAGATGCCGGAAACATGTGCGTCGACCATCACGACCATCAGTGGATCATGACTTCGTTCCTTCATCACGTTTGCACTTTGTTCCTCGAAGGTTTGCTCGAGTAAACGAAGCTGCCGGAGCGAGAAATGTGAAGAAAAAGTCACGATCAAAACCATCATTGTTTTATCGAACCTCACGCCGTGAAAGAGGATTTTTTTTTACTTGAAACTTTGTCGACATTTAAGGCGAGAAATGACTTTAACTCTCGATCGTCTGCTGGCTTGAGACCTTTGCTCCTGCAAGAGTTTGGTGTGATGTCGCCTGAAGAAACTTTCTTAACGTTGACCAACATGTTTTTATATAAACATGTTATTACTAGTTAAACTTTACATATAACGTGTTAAAAAACAGTTTTTCTGGTCTTTCCTTTATTTTCCTTTTTATAGGTAACTTTTAAAAGCTTTTCTATCAGATTTAAGATGTAATTCATGTTAAATAAAATATAACAAAACCTTTTTAAAGTCAGAAAAACATATTTTTATTTTATTTTAAGTAGTTACATTTTAATTATAATACATGTAAATTTGCCATTTTCTTCTCTAGAATCTTAAAATGAGGTCAAAAGTAAAAAGTGAAAAAGTGTTTTCAATGTTGATGAAGTTGGTTTTGACACTTTTAGTTAAAACGTTTGTTTCGTAGAAATGTTCAAAACATGCTACAGTTCCTTGTCAATGACAAGAACTACAAACATGGCTGACGTCGTCCATCACTGGAGGTCGAAGTGAGAAGTTTCCGATGTTTCACTTCATTCCAGCAACACAACAGAACCAACAGTAGAAACTGCAAACACACACCTGGCCACAGGGACTAGTACCTGCTCCTTTTTTGTTCTGCGTCCATCGAGCTTCAACGTAAACGTTACATACTTCGATACGAGTTCATCTACAGGTCGACCTTGACCTTCTATCGTTGGACGTGAAGCTTCAACTAAACCGTCCTGTGACCAGTGAGAGGATCAAACTGTTTGTCGTGAAAAGGATAATGTTTGTAGATAAAAGTGAAGCAATATCTGAAAAAATAGTTGTTAATCATTGAAATACAGGTTCGTTTTGACCCTTATGCTGTTTTTTCTATAATAATCAAATCTAATACACTTTTCAAATATATTTAATAGAACTTTTACACAAATCGATCAATGATTGAACAGAACCAGACGACGACTCGAACCTCGAGCGTTTTTATTTGATTTGTTTTCTTTTGTTCGTAGACTTCAACGTTTCACCATCATTTCCTGCTCAAGAATTTCCCAAAGCGATCAATAAAGCTCTTACAAGTCTTACATTCCCTCCATTTACAACTTTATTGACAATAATTAGTGACGCGAGCGTTAAGTTTGAAGGTCCGACTGGACCATCACATGTAAAATGAACCAAATGGTCGTCAGGTCGAAGAGAACGTTTGTAAAAAGTGAAGATATTTGTTAAACAAAACATGAAAACACGATGATTTTCATTTAAAACCATGTTCTCTAAGGATCTCACGAACCGAACACACGTTTTCTTTCCATCCACACATTCATCAACATCATTTTACAAACCTTGCTCCTGTTTCCTCCCACATTTCTGGGCGGAGGTCGGCACTAAATCACGAGCTCGTTGCGGCGACGGCTGGACGGTTGGCGGCAGGGATTCAGGAGAAGGTTTTAAATTCAATCCCAGAGTCGTGTTGGGTGTTCGGCCGACTCGTATTGACAGGCTCGGCTCAAGGCTAATGGCCTCCATCAATAACCTGGTGTCGTCCTCCAGCTCCACCACGTCAGGCTAATGAAAAATACGATAAACACAATCAGAGGATCGTAGTGAAGAACCCAGCAACAGGCGCTCGTTTGTATTCATTAGTGTCAGTAATGTAGTATTTCTAATGCAAGTCATACATTAACCAGTTTTACTGCTGCTGATCAATTCTATTGATCGTTGGAGCAGAATTATGATCAACGTTCACCTGGAGGAACTTAACTTTCAACATGTTGTTTGGTAAACATCAACTCGTATCAACTCTGGTGTCATTAAACATCAACTAGTATGTTTAATGACACCAGAGTTGATACTAGTTGATGTTTAATGACACCAGAGTTGATACTAGTTGATGTTTAATGACACCAGAGTTGATACTAGTTGATGTTTAATGACACCAGAGTTGATACTAGTTGATGTTTAATGACACCAGAGTTGATACTAGTTGATGTTTAATGACACCAGAGTTGATACTAGTTGATGTTTAATGACACCAGAGTTGATACTAGTTGATGTTTAATGACACCAGAGTTGATACTAGTTGATGTTTAATGACACCAGAGTTGATACTAGTTGATGTTTAATGACACCAGAGTTGATACTAGTTGATGTTTAATGACACCAGAGTTGATACTAGTTGATGTTTAATGACACCAGAGTTGATACTAGTTGATGTTTAATGACACCAGAGTTGATACTAGTTAATGTTTAATGACACCAGAGTTGATACTAGTTGATGTTTAATGACACCAGAGTTGATACTAGTTGATGTTTAATGACACCAGAGTTGATACTAGTTGATGTTTAATGACACCAGAGTTGATACTAGTTGATGTTTAATGACACCAGAGTTGATACTAGTTAATGTTTAATGACACCAGAGTTGATACTAGTTGATGTTTAATGACACCAGAGTTGATACTAGTTGATGTTTAATGACACCAGAGTTGATACTAGTTGATGTTTAATGACACCAGAGTTGATACTAGTTGATGTTTAATGACACCAGAGTTGATACTAGTTGATGTTTAATGACACCAGAGTTGATACTAGTTGATGTTTAATGACACCAGAGTTGATACTAGTTGATGTTTAATGACACCAGAGTTGATACTAGTTGATGTTTAATGACACCAGAGTTGATACTAGTTGATGTTTAATGACACCAGAGTTGATACTAGTTTATGTTTAATGACACCAGAGTTGATACTAGTTGATGTTTAATGACACCAGAGTTGATACTAGTTGATGTTTAATGACACCAGAGTTGATACTAGTTGATGTTTAATGACACCAGAGTTGATACTAGTTGATGTTTAATGACACCAGAGTTGATACTAGTTGATGTTTAATGACACCAGAGTTGATACTAGTTGATGTTTAATGACACCAGAGTTGATACTAGTTAATGTTTAATGACACCAGAGTTGATACTAGTTGATGTTTAATGACACCAGAGTTGATACTAGTTAATGTTTAATGACACCAGAGTTGATACTAGTTGATGTTTAATGACACCAGAGTTGATACTAGTTGATGTTTAATGACACCAGAGTTGATACTAGTTGATGTTTAATGACACCAGAGTTGATACTAGTTGATGTTTAATGACACCAGAGTTGATACTAGTTGATGTTTAATGACACCAGAGTTGATACTAGTTGATGTTTAATGACACCAGAGTTGATACTAGTTGATGTTTAATGACACCAGAGTTGATACTAGTTGATGTTTAATGACACCAGAGTTGATACTAGTTGATGTTTAATGACACCAGAGTTGATACTAGTTAATGTTTAATGACACCAGAGTTGATACTAGTTGATGTTTAATGACACCAGAGTTGATACTAGTTAATGTTTAATGACACCAGAGTTGATACTAGTTGATGTTTAATGACACCAGAGTTGATACTAGTTGATGTTTAATGACACCAGAGTTGATACTAGTTGATGTTTAATGACACCAGAGTTGATACTAGTTGATGTTTAATGACACCAGAGTTGATACTAGTTGATGTTTAATGACACCAGAGTTGATACTAGTTGATGTTTAATGACACCAGAGTTGATACTAGTTGATGTTTAATGACACCAGAGTTGATACTAGTTGATGTTTAATGACACCAGAGTTGATACTAGTTGATGTTTAATGACACCAGAGTTGATACTAGTTGATGTTTAATGACACCAGAGTTGATACTAGTTGATGTTTAATGACACCAGAGTTGATACTAGTTGATGTTTAATGACACCAGAGTTGATACTAGTTGATGTTTAATGACACCAGAGTTGATACTAGTTGATGTTTAATGACACCAGAGTTGATACTAGTTGATGTTTAATGACACCAGAGTTGATACTAGTTGATGTTTAATGACACCAGAGTTGATACTAGTTGATGTTTAATGACACCAGAGTTGATACTAGTTGATGTTTAATGACACCAGAGTTGATACTAGTTGATGTTTAATGACACCAGAGTTGATACTAGTTGATGTTTAATGACACCAGAGTTGATACTAGTTGATGTTTAATGACACCAGAGTTGATACTAGTTGATGTTTAATGACACCAGAGTTGATACTAGTTGATGTTTAATGACACCAGAGTTGATACTAGTTGATGTTTAATGACACCAGAGTTGATACTAGTTGATGTTTGACTGAAACATTCACTACATGTCATGACGATCAGTTTCCATCAGACGGTGACTTCAAGGTTTCCTGGAAGTTGTGGACGAACACAATCACCATCTGGCGCAGGAATCTAAAGCATTTTTTCCAGATTGGATCTGCCAGAGTTGAAGCCACACGAGGGTCTTTGGTTCAAGTCTCTGGACCACAGTGATGCCAACAGAACCTTGGGGCGAGTGTGTGTGTGTGTGTGTGTGTGTGTGTGTGTGTGTGTGTGTGTGTGTGTGTGTGTGTGTGTGTGTGTGTGTGTGTGCGTGTGTGTGAGTGTGTGTGTGTGTGTGTGAGTGTGTATGTGTTTGGGCCGCATTGTTGTTGTTGTTGTGTTACCATGGCAACGATCCATCCCAGCAGTTATTTATGTAACTTTCAATAAACACCAAACGTTGAGGTTTTGTCTCGATTAGTTTATGTTGGAATAAAAATCATCTGCAAAGAGTTTATTAGTTTGTTTTTTCAATTAAGACACACTTGAAGTATTTTACTGTGTTTATACAATCATCTCTAGTTCTCCTCCTTTTCTCTCTTCTTCTTCTCTTTTTTTTCCTTCTTCCTTCTTCTTCCTCTTCTTCTTCTCTCCTTCTTCTCTCTCCTTCTTCTCTCCTCCATCTTCTCTCCTTCTTCTCTCCTTCTTCTCTCCTCCTTCTTCTCTCTCTCTCTCTTCTTCTCTCTCTCTCCTTCTCTCCTTCTCTCCTCCTTCTTCTCTCCTCCTCTTTCTTCTCTCCTTCTTCTCTCCTCCTTCTTCTCTCCTGCCTCTTCTCTACTCCTTCTCCTCCTTCTTCTCTCCTCCTTCTTTTCTCCTCCTTCTTCTCTCCTCCTTCTTCTCTCCTCCTCCTTCCTTCTTCTCTCCTCCTTCTTCTCTCTCTCCTTCTTTTTCCCTTCTTTCTTCTTTTCTTTTCTCCTCCCTCTTCTCTCCACCCTTTCTCCTCCTTCTTCTCTCTTCCTCCTCCTTCTCTCCTTCTTCTTTCCTTCTTCTTCTCTCCTTCCTCTTCTCTCACCTTCTCCTCCTCTTTCTTCTCTCCTTCTTCTGTCCTCCTTCTTCTCTCCTCCTACTTCTCTCCTTCTTCTTCTGTCTTCCCTCTTCTCTCCACCTTCTCCTGCTTCTTCTCTCCTCCCCCTTCTCTCCTCCTTCTTCTCTCCTGCTTCTTCTCTCCTCCTCCTTCTCTCCTCCTTCTTCTCTCCTGTTTCTTCTCTCCTCCTTCTTCTCTCCCTTCTTCTCTCCTCCTCCTTCTCTCCTCCTCCTCCTTCTCTCCTCCTCCTCCTCCCTCCCTCTTCTCCTCCTCGTTGATGTAGTTGTGAAGATAACTGGACCATCTCTCGCTCTCAGGTTCTACTCCTCACCGTACAGCATCTCCACCAACAGGATGATCGCTCAGACGTCCATCACTCCGTTCATCGCCGCCTCCCCCGTCTCCACGTATCAGGTCAGGACGCCGCTGACTGTTGCAGTGCATTATGGATCATTTCTGCATCTTGAGCCATACGTTATTATTTTCCACTCGTTTATTTTATTAGTGATTGAATCTGAATCTAAAACTGTTACTTTTAAAACTTTTTCATTTTGTTTTATTATTTATTTTTGTTCATACATAAAAACATTAGAACCAAACAAACACAACGTGTCACGATAAATATTCATAGAAGTTAAACTACTGAAAAATCTGTTCTATTAAAAAAAAAAATACTTTGGTTTTATTAAAGCAAAAAAGTGCTTCTGCTGAAAGAAAGTAGTAAAGTGATGAGTTCACTGAGAGGGAGTGAGATGTGTTTGTCAGTAAAAAACATGTTTTATTTTGTCTAATCTGATGTTTGTGTTTATTTAAAGTTTATTTAGATCATAAACGTGTGAATGAAAGTAAAATAAATCATTTAAAATCAAGACATAATGATTTAAGGACACACTTCAGTGAATGATGCAAGAATGTATTTAATTAAAATATAAATGTTTTAAATCCAATATAAATGTTACAATAGAGTCACCAGACTAAACCAACAGAGCTCAGAGATACTGATCAATCATGGCTGATTGTTTGATGAAAAAATAAGAAACACATCTCGTTTGAATATATTTGTATAAACTGACGTCACTACAGTATTTTTCTCCCTCAGACTCATTGGTTCATGTTGAAAAATACAATAGTTTTCTTTGTTTTCTTTGGGAATATAACGTTTTTTTCAACTCACACATTGAACTGCAGATAAAAATCAGTAACAAAACTATGATTAACATCATTTTTCATTATTTACTGTATTTTTATTAAATTATTTAAAAAAAAATACCTTTAACCGTAATTGTTCAATTTAATATATACTTAATTCCCTTTATATACTTTTTAAAAGTATATTTTGTATGATATAAGTTATGTTGTTCTCTTCTCTCTGGACGTTCCTTCGATCAGGAAGTTTAACTTTAAAAGATGAAGTTTAAATAAGTTTCTGCAGATCTTTGCTCCACGAGTCGCTGCTCATGTTGACGCGACTTTATCATAATCACAGATTATTTATCTGAGCCCGAGGCGACCGTGATGTAACCTGAGCTGATGAATATGTATATAAGTATGTATATGTTTCATCACTCAGAGCCTCCATCTGTCGCTTCAACATCACAACGTCCTTGAAAGAGTTTTCAGCAGGTTTTTAAAAAGAAGAAGAAAGAAGTTGTTTGTTGTGAACGGATCAGTTTTGAACTTGTTTTATTCAATTGAATATTATTTACTCCCTGATAAAAGACAATAGAAGAGAAGAGAAGAGGGAAGGAGATATATATATATATATATATATATATATATATATATATATATATATATGATGACTGAGGACGAGAGGATACAGTGAGTCCAGCAGATTTTAAGTTGATGTTTGGACATATTTTGGTTTGAAAACCAATGAAAGTAGTTACGACTTCAATAGTCATGTGGTCTGTAAATACTACAACACCAGAGTCAAGTACTGGACAATACTACACATATATACTTGTTACTACACTATCACAACACCAGAGTCAAGTACTGGACAATACTACACATATATACTTGTTACTACACTATCACAACACCAGAGTCAAGTACTGGACAATACTACACATATATACTTGTTACTACACTATCACAACACCAGAGTCAAGTACTGGACAATACTACACATATATACTTGTTACTACACTATCACAACACCAGAGTCAAGTACTGGACAATACTACACATATATACTTGTTACTACACTATCACAACACCAGAGTCAAGTACTGGACAATACTACACATATATACTTGTTACTACACTATCACAACACCAGAGTCAAGTACTGGACAATACTACACATATATACTTGTTACTACACTATCACAACACCAGAGTCATGTACTGGACAATACTACACACATATATACTTGTTACTACACTATCACAACACCAGAGTCTAGTACTGGACAATACTACACATATATCCTTGTTACTACACTATCACAACACCAGAGTCAAGTACTGGACAATACTACACATATATACTTGTTACTACACTATCACAACACCAGAGTCAAGTACTGGACAATACTACACATATATCCTTGTTACTACACTATCACAACACCAGAGTCAAGTACTGGACAATACTACACATATATACTTGTTACTACACTATCACAACACCAGAGTCAAGTACTGGACAATACTACACATATATATACTTGTTACTACACTATCACAACACCCGAGTCAAGTACTGGACAATACTACACATATATACTTGTTACTACACTATCACAACACCAGAGTCAAGTACTGGACAATACTACACATATATACTTGTTACTACACTATCACAACACCAGAGTCAAGTACTGGACAATACTACACATATATACTTGTTACTACACTATCACAACACCAGAGTCAAGTACTGGACAATACTACACATATATACTTGTTACTACACTATCACAACACCAGAGTCAAGTACTGGACAATACTACACATATATACTTGTTACTACACTATCACAACACCAGAGTCAAGTACTGGACAATACTACACATATATACTTGTTACTACACTATCACAACACCAGAGTCAAGTACTGGACAATACTACACATATATACTTGTTACTACACTATCACAACACCAGAGTCAAGTACTGGACAATACTACACATATATACTTGTTACTACACTATCACAACACCTGAGTCAAGTACTGGACAAACTACACTATATACTTGTTACTACACTATCACACCAGATCACAATGACAATACTACACATATATACTTGTTACTACACTATCACAACACCAGAGTCAAGTACTGGACAATACTACACATATATACTTGTTACTACACTATCACAACACCAGAGTCAAGTACTGGACAATACTACACATATATACTTGTTACTACACTATCACAACACCAGAGTCAAGTACTGGACAATACTACACATATATACTTGTTACTACACTATCACAACACCAGAGTCAAGTACTGGACAATACTACACATATATACTTGTTACTACACTATCACAACACCTGAGTCAAGTACTGGACAATACTACACATATATACTTGTTACTACACTATCACAACACCAGAGTCAAGTACTGGACAATACTACACATATATACTTGTTACTACACTATCACAACCTCCAGAGTCAAGTACTGGACAATACTACACATATATACTTGTTACTACACTATCACAACACCTGAGTCAAGTACTGGACAATACTACACATATATACTTGTTACTACACTATCACAACACCAGAGTCAAGTACTGGACAATACTACACATATATACTTGTTACTACACTATCACAACACCAGAGTCAAGTACTGGACAATACTACACATATATACTTGTTACTACACTATCACAACACCAGAGTCAAGTACTGGACAATACTACACATATATACTTGTTACTACACTATCACAACACCAGAGTCAAGTACTGGACAATACTACACATATATACTTGTTACTACACTATCACAACACCTGAGTCAAGTACTGGACAATACTACACATATATACTTGTTACTACACTATCACAACACCTGAGTCAAGTACTGGACAATACTACACATATATACTTGTTACTACACTATCACAACACCAGAGTCAAGTACTGGACAATACTACACATATATACTTATCAGCAGGAGATGAAAGCAGTGATTCGTTTTCTTTGATGATGAAACTCTCTGAGGCTCCAGAACATTCATTCATTCTCGGACCAACATTCTCCTCATGAAGACTTGAGCTAATGAATCATTTCCTCTCTTTGTTTTCTTTAAATCCCTCTCTTTTGTCGTCTCCACTCCTCTCTCTCCTCCTCGATCGCCCTTTCATCTCCGCTCGCACCACTTCCTTCTCTTTATCCTTCACTTCCTGATGGACTCTCTGGTGTCTTCAGACCTTCATGTGTTCTTCTTCTGCAGGTCCAGAGCACGTCTTGGATGCCACACCAACAGTATGTTATGCAACCAACGGTAAGTCCAAGTTCACTTCTTCCCATGATGCTCTCTGAGGCTCTGAAGCTCGCGTTGGTGAACCTGCTTCATCTTCTTCATCTTCATCTTCATCTTCATCTTCATCTTCATCTTCTTCATCTTCATCTTCATCTTCATTTTCATCTTCATCTTCATCTTCATCTTCATCTTCATCTTCATCTTCATCTTCATCTTCATCTTCTTCATCTACATCTACATCTACATCTTCATCTTCTTCATCTTCATC
The DNA here is from genome assembly GCA_016630915.1 of Callionymus lyra. Classification (NCBI taxonomy): domain Eukaryota; kingdom Metazoa; phylum Chordata; class Actinopteri; order Syngnathiformes; family Callionymidae; genus Callionymus; species Callionymus lyra. The sequence goes on from JACEEU010000748.1 coordinate 1,426,814, forward strand.
TTCATCTCCATCTTCATCTTCATCTTCATCTTCATCTTCATCTTCATCTTCATCATCATCTTCATCTTCATCTTCATTTTCATCTTCATTATCATCTTCATCTTCTTCATCTTCATCATCATCTTCATCTTCATCTTCATCTTCTTCTTCATCTTCATCTTCATCTTCATCTTCTTCATCATCATCTTCATCTTCATCATCTTCATCTTCATCTTCATCTTCTTCTTCATCTTCATCTTCATCTTCA
>JACEEU010000748.1:1432060-1464560 GCA_016630915.1 Callionymus lyra
AAAAACTCAACTTTTTATCCGTTTGATAAAACCTTACACAACTACACACACAAGACCTACACAAATCTCCTGAAAACCTTTCAGAGAAATAGAGAACCTCTCATTCAGGTGGGAAAGCCCCATATGTACAAATGCAAACCTCTCACGAACGCTGCAACCATAGGATCTGACATGTTAAGATTGAAACCTTCTGTTAGCGTCGGATGGAAGCGAGAGGTTCGTGGACTGGAAGAGAACATGAGGCGTGATCTCACTCGCTGGTGCGCTCACAGCGTCGCCGTCAATCCGGCAGCAGTTAGAGGTTTTCTCCACATAACTGGTATCATTAGCACTAATTCAGCCCATTTGATGCTGCCCTCGGCGCTCGACTCGTCAGCCTGAGCGCTCGCTCTGAGTTAGCGGTGACAGGCGAGCGAGTCGAGTTCAAAGTGGATCTGTGTTCTCTGCGTCGCCCCCTGGAGGACGAGAGGAGACGTGCGTCTGCACGCTTTGTCTCTCAGACCAGAAACATGTGAGGAAAGAAAAACCAACAAACACTTGGACTCGATGTTGATGAAGTCGTTGAAGTGTTTCGTCTCTAATTGGTTCCTTCGACCCACTTATGCTGGAGAGACTCGTTCAGTCGTTACTTTACACACAAACTTGTGAGTAAAGACTTTTTGTAGGTTCAACAAATTCTTCATATTAGTTTGATCAAATCAATATAAATCATCTTTGATTTTTATTTCTTCTTCCATGATTTAAAGTCACTTGATTTCAAAATATTTCTACATTTTCTCTGGATTTGTTCAATGAAATAAATCAAACTGTCCGTGAATAATAACTTTAATCTCTGAATTATGTCTTTAATATGTGAAAAAATTATGATATTAAATATTATGAGATTCAAGTAAAATAACGAGAATAAAGCAAAAATGTTGAGATTAAAGTAAATATTATGAGATTAAAGTAAATATTATGAGATTAAAGTAAATATCATGATATTAAAGTAAATATCATGAGATTAAAAAGTAAATATTATGAGATTAAAGTAAATATCATGATATTAAAAGTAATATATATCATGAGATTAAAGTAAATATTATGATAATAAAGTTTAGATTAAGTAAATATATTAAAAAGTAAATATTATGAGATTAAAGTAAATATCATGATATTAAAGTAAATATTATGAGATTAAAGTAAATATTATGAGATTAAAAAGTAAATATTATGAGATTAAAGTAAATATCATGATATTAAAGTAAATATCATGAGATTAAAGTAAATATCATGAGATTAAAGTAAATATCATGAGATTAAAGTAAAAATCATGAGATTAAAGTAAAAATCATGAGATTAAAGTAAAAATCATGAGATTAAAGTAGATATTATGAGATTAAAGTAAATATCATGAGATTAAAGTAAAAAGCATGAGATTAAAGTAAAAATCATGAGATTAAAGTAAATATTATGAGATTAAAGTAAATAATAAGAGATTAAAGTAAATATCATGAGATTAAAGTAAAAATCATGAGATTAAAGTAGATATTATGAGATTAAAGTGACACTAAATCATGTTCAGGGTCAGACTTGGATGTTTAATGAAATTAAGACTTAAATTGAGACATTTTTCTGCAGGTTCTGTGCTCGACTATTCTTGTCTGAATGAGTGAAACAATGTTGAACCTTCAACATGATAGCGAGGCGTCGAACCGACAACTCTTTGTGTGAACATCTCATGTGTGTTTGTGTTGTTGTGGTGAAAGAGTTGTTCTTGTGTTGTTTGGACTGAAGTTCAGTCTCACATGATGGTTTCTGCGCCTCAGGGCGCCGTCATCACGCCGGCCGCCGCCATCGAACCCAGTCTGTCTCTGCCCGTCATGGCGCCTCTGGCCCAGCAGATGAACCATCTGTCTCTGGGCAGCACCGGCACCGTGAGTCCGGCACACTTTCACTCAAAACTCCACTCACTTCTCACTGCCTCCAGCCCTGGGGAGCTGGGAAACATCTGACCCTATTAGTGAAAGACATCAATCATATTCATTTATTTATTATTGATTAGAAAAATGATATAAATCTGACAATTTAACAGCAGAAGACATTTATTTGTACTAAAAACTTTTTTTTGCCTCATTTAGTTTTAATTTACTAGTTTTAATAGTTTAAATATTGAAGAACTACATAAAAAAACATTTACTTACTTTGAGTAAATTTAAGTTGAGTATTTTAAGGAGAACAAAGATTAAACAAACATGACTCAAGACTTACAGTTAACATATACAATAAATAATAAAATAATGATAATAAAATAACTAATAAAATATACACAATAACGAATAAAATAATGATAAATATATGAAGAAAAAAAACTAGGACAAAATAAATGATCATGTCCATCATCTATTAAATATAATATAGTACACTTGTGTACTCTTGTTTTTATACTAACAACCTTTTTATTGACATGTTTTTCATGCTTCACAGTTATTTACCTTCAAATAATTGACATTGCCGTGTAAAAATACTTGATATATTGGAGCAGAACTACACAGAGAAGTAGTTTTTATTAGTTGATAACAAACATTAAACACACATTATATCATCACATGCAGTTCACATGTTTACAACAATTACTACAAACAATAATAAATACAACTAACAATAATAGAATATAATAAAAACAATGTTGTAGTTTTTTTAATAATGTTGAATATAAAATAATAATAATAATAATGTAAATAAACACAAAGATACATTTATTTTAAAGAAAACATTGGTACAAAACAACAACTAAAAAAGTCAATCAATCAACATGTTGTCAGTTGCTAATGCTAATTGCTTACTAAAAATGTCTTCTTTTTAACATTAAATTATATATTTATATGTAAAAAATAAAGCTTTGATTTCATCAAACATGTCTTGTTTATATAAAACATGGTCGAAGCTCTTGAAGAAAGTTTTCTTTCATGGTTTTGCTTCAATTGAAAAACAGACGATCCTCTGCAGCGCCGCTAGATGGCGCCAAACACACAATTTTTCAACGTAAAGCATCTATAATCGTGTTTCTGTCTCCTCAGTACATGTCTGCGGCGGCAGCTGCTCCTATGCAAGGCCCCTACATTCCTCAGTTCACTGCAGTGCCTGCGTCTGCCATCACGGTGGAAGTAAGAAGAGGTTGTCGGTTCCATTCCTTCGACTCTCTGACGCCGTGTTTCTCCGCAGGGCGTCGTGTCGGACGCGTCTCCTCAGTCGTCGGCCGCCGCCTCGCAGGACGGCAGTGGACAGCAGTCGTTAGCGGTGGACAACACGGCGGAGCACGCCGCGGCCTACTCCTACCAGCAGAGCAAGTGAGCCGCAACATTATGACCACCTGTTTATTTTACATGAGCTCCATCCGTCTGCACTCTCTTCTTCACTTCCTCTCTTGAGGTCAAATGATTGACCTCTTGCCACCGTATCCTCTTCTTCGCTCTCTTCTTCCATGAGTGACGACCTCCTGCCACCAGGTGGCAGTGTTTTGATCTTCAACAGCTTGTTTTAGACACAAGTTTAAAAAAGTTTCAAATAATGAAAAAGTTATTGGTAATTTTCAAAAGTAAAAATCCGAGTGATCTTGATATCATAACTTGGGGCCTCTTCGCTCAGACTGCTGCCCCCGCGACTCAACATTAAACACACAAATGAATGTGAAAATAAACCTATTGTTATGTGTTTCAAGTATTTAATGGTGTATTTATATGAGACAGATTCTAACCACACGACCAACCTGTTGAATTCATTATGTATTTTCACTGAATCTTTATTGATTTTGTGTGAGTGACGCCCTCCTGCCACTAGGTGGCAGTGTTTCGTTGAATGTATTGTTTTTGTTCTAAAAGAAAGAAACAAACAGACTTAAATGTTGAAACAGAAGGATGGAAATATTGAAAATAAAAAGTCAATTAAAATTTAGAAATCTGAGTCAATGAAGTCTGGGCTCTTCGCTCAGGCTGCTGCCGCTCGACCCGACCTCTTAAAACTTACGTCAAAATGAAAGAAAATGAATAAAACATATTCTTTTTATGTGTTTTAAACATTAATTATGTATTTGTATGTGACGGTTGATGATTATTATCGTTCATTTGTCTATTATATGTCTATTATTGTACGATCCCTCGTTCACCCGTCTGCACTCTCTTCTTCACCTCCTTCCACCTTTTCCTCTTCACTCTTCTTTCACGCTTGCCTTCCTGTGAGCGACGACCTCCTGCCCATAGGGGGCAGTGTTTCAATGTTCAATCGATTGTCCGGAAAAAAAAAAAAAAGATTTCAAAATGAGCTCAAAATTATTATCAATAATAAAGTTGAGTTAAAACCAAAAGAATTGTGAAGAAGTCAAGTCTGGGCCTCTTCGCTCAGACTGCTGCCTCTGCGACCCATAGATTCCCAGGAATAAAGCCTGGAGAAGATCAACGACCAGAGCGTCGTACATGTCGTCATATTCATCCTAATATTCCGATGTTGTCACTCGTACACAAACTTCCAAATGACGTCATCGCCGTCTCTTCCAGATGACGTCACCGTCTCCTCCTGATGACGTCACCGTCTCTTCCTGATGACATCACGGGTCGGGACGCCGAGGTTCAAGACTGCAGAATGAAAACTTTTTTGGTGACGAAAGAGCGAAGGATTCTGCTGCTGCTCACAGGCAGCGAATAAAAGAATCACCTTTACCTGCTGGAGTCGGATGATGGATCCTGGAGGACGAGGAATTAAACGCAGTCGTGGAGTTTATTATTTCTCATCCAGATCCTTCCACGGGAGGAGAAAGACTTGAGAAGATGTACAGAAAAAAAAACAAGAATGTGCGAGTGGATTTTTTTAAACACACAAGAAGGAAGAAAAGTTTGTCTTCCTCTCTCCATCCGTTCCATGCTTTCGTTCATCTGTGTCGTTTTTTTTTTACAACGTTGATGTTGAATTGAATCTTTATTGCCTTAATTTTCTCAAACTTCTGGGAAACTGTTGAAGAGGACGAGCAGAGAGGAGGTCGAAGGTCGACGCCTGTACAGGATCAAAGGTCTGAAACAGCTGATCATCGTCAGCTGGTGGTCAACTGATCATCAGCTGGTCATCAGCTGATCATCAGCTGATCATCAGCTGATCATCAACTGATCATCAACTGATCATCAACTGATCATCAACTGATCATCAACTGATCATCAGCTGATCATCAGCTGATCATCAACTGATCATCAGCTGATCATCAGCTGATCATCGACTGATCGTCAACTGATCGTCGACTGATCATCAGCTGATCATCAGCTGATCGTCAGCTGATCTTCAACTGATCATCAGCTGATCGTCAACTGATCATCAACTGATCGTCGACTGATCGTCGACTGATCGTCGACTGATCGTCGACTGATCATCAGCTGATCGTCGACTGATCATCAACTGATCATCAACTGATCATCAACTGATCATCAACTGATCATCAGCTGATCATCAATTGATCTTCAACTGATCATCAGCTGATCGTCAACTGATCATCAACTGATCATCAGCTGATCATCGACTGATCGTCAGCTGATCGTCGACTGATCGTCGACTGATCATCAACTGATCGTCAGCTGATCATCAACTGATCATCAACTGATCTTCAGCTGATCATCAGCTGATCATCAACTGATCGTCAGCTGATCATCAGCTGATCATCAACTGATCGTCGACTGATTTTCGACTGATCATCAGCTGATCGTCAGCTGATCGTCAACCGATCGTTAGCTGATCGTCAGCCGATCGTCAACCGATCGTCAGCCGATCGTCAGCCGATTGTCAGCTGATGGCCGTCATCGTGGCTTCCGACAAAACTTCTCTTCATTGTGTTCCTGCAGGTGAAAATGACTTGAAGAGTTAAAACCACACTGAGGAAAAAGTATTTTAGGAAAAAAGACACAATATTGTGAGTCGTTGTGTGTGTGTGTATCTTATGTGTGTGTGAGCAAATGTCTGCATGAGGTGTGTGTAATAAATGTGTGTTCTTGTGCATGCCACTAGCCGTGTGTGTTTCTACATATGTGTGTGTGTCAGGGTTAAAGTGTTTCTCTCAATGGGTGTGTGGTTGTGTGTGTCTCTTTGTGTGTTTAGGGGAAGAGTCATTTTTCATGGTGTTTGACCACGTGTGTGTCTTTTTTGTGTGTAAAAAAATCCTGTGTGTGTCTAAGAGGTTCCATTTATCATAGTGTTTGTCTCCATGTGTGTGTGTCTTTGTGGTCTCTGAGGACTTGTTTTCTTGTGTATCCCTGTGTTTTTGTGTGTGTGTGTCTGGCTGGGTTCGTTTCTGAGAGTGTTCGTCCCCATGTGTGTGTCTTTGTGTAAAGAAATGCATTCCTGTGTTTGTATATGTTGTTGTGTGTGTCTCAGAAGGGTCATTTCCGGAAGTAGTCTTCCCCATGTGTGTGTCTTTGTTATGTGTAATTACTTTTTTTCTTATGTTTGTGTATGTGCTTTTGTGTATGTGTGATGAGGTTAGTTTCTGATAATGTTCGTCACCATGTGTGTGTCTTCATGGTGTGTGAAGCATTTTTTTTCCGGTGCGTGTCTCTGTTTGTTTGTGTGTGTCTGAGAGGTTCCATTTCTGGTAGTATTTGTCCCAATGTGTGTCTTTTTTTTTCTTATATGTTCGTCCCCATGTGTGTGTCTTTTTTTTCTCATTTGTGCGTCTCCATGTGTGTGTCTTTGCAGTGTGTGAAGCATGTTTCATTATAAGTGTTTTTGTGTGTGTGTAGCCGGCTTAGTTTCTGGAAGTATTCGTCTCCTTGTGTGTCTTTGTTGTGTGTGAGGCCTTTTTTTCTTATGTGTGTGTCTGTGTGTGTGGTGGGGCTAGTTATGTTGTGTGTGAATTATTTTGTTCTTGAGTGCATCTCTTTGTGTGTTTGCTGCTGTTTGTCAAGTTGTTAATTCTTGTGGTGTGTGTGTCTGTTCCTGTGTCCGTATTTGTAAAGCTTTTTGTGTTCATCCATGTGTCGTGTGAGCGTCTGCAAAGACATTAGTGTGTGTGTGTCTGGATGTGTGTAGATTAATTCTAGAAAACTCAGCCATTTATATTTAAAAAATGTAAAAAACATCAAATAATCTTAATTTAAAGGTGAATATTCTGTCAAAGTTTCTTTCCTTGATGTGGTTTTAACTCCTCAAAGGTTCTGAACCACACAAAAGTGTGTAGAAGTAGGTTTGTGTGTCGCTGTGGCTGCAGGTGAACACGTTGAAAACCAAAGATGAAGAAAGCGAGTAAGAACTTCTTCTGTTTTTCATCCTTGTCCGTGTGTCGACGCATCACAACATCCACGAGTCTTCGTGTCTCGCCTCAGACGAGGAAACTCTGTCAAACTTCTGTAACTTTAGCTCTTCCTGAGGGCGGCGTCTGAGTGGCGTCGTGGGGGCAGCGCTGCAGACGCCCAGACGCCTCCTGCGGCTCTTCAAGGAACACCTCGGTGTTTGTGTTTCCTGCTCAAAATTCTGATCCGAAACATGTATTTATTGTGAGTTACAAATGAAAGTGGGCGACGGACCCGTGATTAAAAATAACTTTTATATGGAAAATATCAGTGACATCAGGATATTGATCAGTTGAACTTAATATTTATAATGTTTCAACTTTTTTTTATGTTGTTTTTAAGCATTTAATACTTTTTTTTAATTGAATTAAACAATTTCTATTCTAAAATTAAGAATTGTTTTTATTGAATAACAGGAATTAAATACTTGATATATTTAAATGTAGATTTTTTGGGAGGGCGTAGAATATTTTCTAAATTCTTTTTTTTTCTTATTGCTCGTAAAGTTTTATAATCTTCTTTCGATAATCGTTGAAAAAAACATTTTCTAACTTATTTTTTTATTCTGAGTCTATTTAATTCAAAATAAAAAAAATGAATATTTAAAGTGCAAACTATTTTTAATTTAATTTTTTTTTCTTAATTCAACCTTTCCACATAGAAACAATTGAATTCAATTATTAAAAAATATTATTTTTAAATGCTTAAAAGTAAACATTTCTAAAAGGTGTTAAATTCAACCATGAAATCTTCTGATGTCCTGATAACTTCATCCCTGATATGAAGAAGGAATGTGACGTGAAAGTCTCTCCCAAGTTTTCCTTTGATTCTGTTTTCCACGAGAGATGTTGAGCTGCTAAGAACCGTCAGAGTGAAGGTTCCACGTCTGAGGGACGAGAAGTTAGAAACCAGTTAAAGAAGATTTGTGCCTCTTTTCCAGGGAAAGAAAAGACGTGAAAACGCTGCTCTGGGTGGAAAAAAAGGAGGAGAAAAAAAGAAGCATGGTATAAATATATTGAAAACGAACTCAAGGTGGAAACGAAAGCTTAAAAACGATCCTCTTTTTGTACAAAGAAGAAGTTCTGCAGAAGAAAAAACAACTTTAATGATGCTATTTTTTTATTTGCTTGGTCACACGCCTTCCATGTCTTTCAAATCGTGAGAGTGTCTGTAGAAGCAGTGGATATTGCTGTAGATAAAAGTGTCTCTTTTGGTCTGTTTGTTTTCTACAAAAAAAACAAAAACTTTCAATAAAAAAAAATTAAGGTTTTCATACGGAGTCATAGCCTTTCATGCTGCAATACCACGCTTGGCCACTAGATGCTGCTGCCGCACTGGACAAGAAGCAATGACGTGAAAGTTTTAACTATTTGAATGTTTTATGTTGCTTCGAATGTTGTTTCGTCACAGACTCACAAATGTGGATGATCAGTGGTTTGATGCAGGATATCTAAGCTGGTTTTCATACAAACTATTCGGAAGCATTGACATCAATTGTTATAATCTTGCAACTTTAAAGTGACAGTCAATGGAGCTGCTGACTGCGGCAGACCTGACTAATCGATCACACAATCTATGACGTCAAATGGTATGATAATGTGAGACACACACGTGACCAGAATGACACAGACACGTTTTTTTCATTCAATTTTAATTGGTTAATAAAGAGGATTTCTTTGGTTAACAAACAGACAATATAGAATAGTATACAACCAGTGCAACTGCAACTACACAACTTTACCGAAACATACCAAAACTACAACATGCTTGTATTTAAACAGCATGTGTGTGTGTGTGTGATGTTGCTGTGTTGAACGAAAATGATCCTTTCTCTTCCCTGAGATAAAACCAACCTCCGACTGAGCCATCGATGACATTAAAACCATATTTAAGAACAAACAGTCAACATGTGTCAACACATGTCAAGACGTAGCAACGCTGGATCAACAACTATCTTCTATTTGTTCATCAAATTTGAAGGGAAATCATTTACATTGGCAGGTTTCCAGACCAGAGAAGTCAAACTCAATATTAAAAATGAATTAATCCTTAGATTTTATGACGGTCGTTGGAGCTTCAACTGTTGCAGTGCATTTTGGAACCATATTAGTTCCACTAAAGTCAAGTGCTGTCCATAGAAAACAGGTTGACATGACTTACACCAGAACTAGTACTTGAACTGTGTGGTGGTGGTGAAGCTTCTTTAAATCCACCATGACAGCGCTATCTAGTGGTCAACTGCTTCATGAAGCTTTTTTTATTTGACATTTGTTTTAAATCCACCACTACAGTGCCATCTAGTGGTCGCTTGCTTCATGAAGCTTCATCGGATACAGCTCGTGATACAAAGCCCATAATGCACAGAAACAATCTAAGCTCATGTTACGATTGAAATGCTTGAATGAAATAGTATTTCTTTCACTAAATACACTTTATTTCAGTAGCTTTGCAGCTGAACTTCAACGTTGTGTGCTTTGTTGCTGCTTTTATAACATTTTACAATGAAATGAACACGACAGAAATTGTTTTGTTTTTTTTCATAAATCTGGAAATATTACCAGACGCCTGGAAACAGTTCTGAGAGTTTAAAGTTTTGTTTTTTTTAATCAAAAAAATATAACCACACCCCAAAAAAAAATTTTTTTTTTTTTTTTTTTTTTTTTTTTTTTTTTTTTTTTTTTTTTCCCCTTTTTTTTTTTTTATTTTTTTAAAGTTTTGTTTTTTTTTAAATCAGGAAATACTACCAGACGCCTGGAAACAGTTCCGAGAGTTTAAAGTTTTGTTTTTTTTTAAATCAGGAAATATTACCAGACGCCTGGAAACAGTTCTGAGAGTTTAAAAGTTTGTTTTTTTTTAAATCAGGAAATATTACCAGACGCCTGGAAACAGTTCTGAGAGTTTAAAGTTTTGTTTTTATAAAACAGGAAATATTACCAGACGCCTGGAAACAGTTCTGAGAGTTTAAAGTTTTGTTTTTTTTTAAATCAGGAAATATTACCAGACGCCTGGAAACAGTTCTGAGAGTTTAAAGTTTTTTTTTTATAAAACAGGAAATATTACCAGACGCCTGGAAACAGTTCCAAGAGTTTAAAGTTTTGTTTTTTTTTAAATCAGGAAATATTACCAGACGCCTGGAAACAGTTCCGAGAGTTTAAAGTTTTTTTTTTTTTAAATCAGGAAATACTACCAGACGCCTGGAAACAGTTCCGAGAGTTTAACGTTTTGTTTTTTTTAAAATCAGGAAATACTACCAGACGCCTGGAAACCGTTCTGAGAGTTTAAAGTTTTTTGATCCTTCATACAAGTTCATAATGAGCGACAAAGATCTTCAGAGGTCGAGACGAACCATCAGCACAGAAAACATGTGACTCCACTGATGTTGACGATCTGAAGAAAAACAAACACGTTTATAGACACAAGCTTGTGTGTTCACATCGTGTGATACAAGTGTGATCTCTTCAGAGTAAACACACATTTAAATGTTGATATTTTAAGACACAAAGTTCTAATTCTTGGACATTTATTTGAACATTCGAGCCAAACTTGCGCTTCATCTTGTTCCTGGACCGTCTCCCTCATGGTTCCACCGAAAGTGTCTGCGTTTGCCATGTTTATCAAAACCTCCTCCTTTTAAATGTTGTAAAGAAGTCGAAGGACCTCACGTTATAATTCTGGCCGTACTTTCTTGAACCGATTTATCGTACATGAACCCAAAAATCTGTGAAAATGTTCTAGTCCCACTTTGTTAATATACTTAAACTCCGTAGTATTACTCTGCGAGGCTCTGTGGTCAGGAGCCTCTCAGAGTAATACTCCTTATAGTCCGGTCCCTTCACGGCCCCGACATACTCAAGACCTCCAGAGGGATCAATAAAGTCTATCTACAGAACAACACTTCTACTAGGACAACACCAGGGAAGACTCTTTTGTAAGTAAGTAAGTCATTTATATTTATAGAGCGCTTTTCCAGACCAGGGTCACAAAGCGCTTCAACAATCAAAACAATATTCAATAAAGTATATACTTCGAAGGTCAAGATAATACTGAGAACAAAACAAGAGTCTCAGAGAATCAAGGAAAAGCCTGAACAAATAGAAACGTCTTAAGATGTTTCTTAAAGGAGTCAGTAGATCATCAAGCGCAAAGAGAGAGAAGATCGTTCCAAAGCTTAGGAGCAACAGTCTGGAAGGATTTCTCTCCTCTGGTCCTGAAGTTCAGGAACCATCAGTAGATTCTGATCCACAGACCTCAGAGCCAGGGCTGGGGTGTAAGGCTGGATCAGATCACTGATGGAAGGTCTGACCATGAATAGATCTGAAAGTAAGAACCAGGAAACTGGAAGCCAGTGAAGAGTTTTAAGGATGGGAGAAATGTAAGTTCTTCTACTAGAGCGGCTCAGAATTCTCTTTAAATACCGTGGTCCCCCAACTATGGCGCAACCTTGAAATCCTTTCTTGGTTGAGCGAGAAGAGCCTCGACAGAGAAGCTGACCTGACAGGACAAGACGTTGCTAAAATGCTACGCTAACGTGAGGCAGACGCTTTCGTTAGAACCCGGGGTCGGTCCCTCCAGAACCTCTGGAACCAAAGTCACTAAGATCTAGTTGCTCTCAATCCTGACTCAAATATGTTGCTGCACTGAGGACGACATGCAAGGAGGAAGTTCGGCCTTCGAACACAGACGAGGCCGTTTCATGGACGAATAACATCGAGCGTTTCTTCTGAGGCGGGCTTGGGTCCCTGAGAAAAGTCACATGATCAGGAGCGTCAGTAGCACGAGCGGACGAGCGTGATGAGGAACAGGACGACGGCGATGATGAGCAGCGCCGCGAACAGGAAGACCAGTCCGGCGAAGACGGCGCCGGCCATGGGAGTGGTGGTCTCCAGCTCGGACGGGATCATGTTGGACAGGCTCAGCATGTACCCCAGAGCCCAGCCCACGCTGGTGCCGTCCACCTGGAGGAGGAAGAACAACAACATCTTCAGATGCTCCTCGTGATGAGTCATCCGAGGGTTCCGCTCTCAAAGATTAGCTGACGTTCTCGTTGGCACGCCGACACGCCTGGACCGTGGCCAGGAGGGACGTTCCGTGGAAGTCTCTGCTCCGAATCTATTCAACGTGTTTCCTGCCGTGACCCGAGGCTGCTGCGAGGGAATCTCCAGTCGTTGAAGGCGTTCATTGTAATCGTTGCTCAACGGAGCCTCGGGCTCTTCCAGTCACGGGGCCTCCTCGCCAGATATTCCAACGTTTAACATTTGAAAGAATGAACGAGGGACCAAAATAACTCATGATGACATAATTAATCACTTTGTTGTCTGTTTTGAAAAGTGAAAAGTTCCCGCCACATCAATGTGGGCTGGGTTGACTTCTAGTAATGGTACTAGTTGATAATAATAATAGGTCAATCTAAATAGGGGGGTCTAAACTTAGTGGTAGGTCAAAAGTCTTGCCTTGTCAAGTCACAAACATTTGAGTCCACAAGCAGCCTTGAGTCGCTCTAACTGTCGACCAGGTTTAACTTCCTCAGCGCTGATTGAACTGCGGCCAAACTAATCGTACTCCTGAAGCGATATAAAGTACTAAACCAGGTTGTTGTTCAACGGTATAGCCTTTTCTGAAACAATACTTCTGATTTACTACTACTTACCTTCGTCCTAAAACTCTTAAAGGATTAATTCAGTCAAAATTCTAACTCTTTTTCTACTGATGTCGACTAATGTTGCTTTATTTTCAGAGTAATGTGTTCTTGTTAGAGTTATAGACAAAAATGTTTGTTCATTTTAATGTAGCGACTGGAGCTCAGTTGTCTTCGTCCAAAAAGACACTTAAAAACATCCAAACACCTCCATATGCTGCTCGTCTGTGACGTCTGTTATTGAAGCTCCACATGAGGAGGATTGTTGAGGAAAAAAAGTGTAGCATAGGATTAAACAATAACACGCTACACAAACAGGAAGAACTTCGGGTAAATATCGCAAGAGCTTCCAGTAAACAGTAGTGTAGACAGTAGAGTAGTTTGTAATTCCTGTCCATGGAGCTTGTTAGCCTGTTAGCTTCTACGAAAAACAAGCTTAAAATAACGACTTATTTGAGTTTGTTTTTTCTGATCAATTCTCCTCATGTGGAGCTTCAATCCAAGAGTTACAGACGAGCAGTTTAAAGCTGTTTGGATGTTTTTAAGTGTCTTTTTGGACGAAGATGTTCGCTACATTAAAATGAACAAAAATGTTTGTTTATACGTATTTTACGGACTTTAAGTGGCAGTTTTTTTTCATAGTTTGTCCGGGGGTTCGACTTATACTCTGGAGCGACTTATGTGTGAAATGATTAACACATTATTAGCGGTATATCATTTCACATGTTATTTTCACACTAAACCACAAGAGGGCGCTCTAGGCCTGATCATTTTGACGTAGAAGAGGAAGCATCTTCTACCTCCGGAGTTAGTTAGTTGTTTAAAAGTGACACGAGGATGAAGAGTTATTTGGAGTTACACGGATGGTTTGGTAAACTTGTTAGTTATTGATGCTATAGTTCTCTGAATAACTCTTCATATGTTATGTTAACATACCAGGTTCTCACTTCATGTAACGTAACATTATTCTGTTGTTGCCTCTAGTTTTATTTTAAACTTTCAAGATGACATGTGATGATGCGACTTATATATGTTTTTTCCTTCTTTATTATGCATTTTATGGCTGGAGCGACGCATGCTCGAGTGACTTATAGTCCGGAAAATACGGTACTAATGAGTGAAGTTTAATTTTGGGTGAACCATCACTTGAATCCACATTCAAACAAAAGAATAGTTGCAACGATCGCGGTGATGGAAGAGAATAATCCACTCACCTCTTTCTCAAAATCAATTTTCTTCCACGATTCGGCGTCGAACTTGTATCCGTCGTGCAGCAGCGTGAAGACGTAGTGGACGGCGTAACAGTAGGTCCTCAGGTAACGTGCGGAGATCCACGGCCTCTGTGCGCTCATCTGGAGACAGAAATAAAACTTCTCAAGTCATGTTCCGTCAGAATTCCTTCCTCCTCAGAGGAAACGTCCAAACGCCGGCCAAAGTGAAGATGAAGTGCAGATGTTGGAGCTGGAGTGTCTTCATTCAAGAGTTTTTCTTTCACATCTTCTCACCCTATGTTCTTGTCAACGTGCGACACTCATGTGAAGGACTCAGTGAACGATTCATCTGGACCATAAATCCGGCGACAGATGGACATAATTGTGGAGATGAAAAGCCTGAATTCTTGCCTGAGGAAACACTCGTTTATCACTCGTTCATTACTGGAGGAGAGAGAGGGTCCAGTGTCTTCTGACAGACGAACCCCCAGACTAAAAATTCCAGTCCGTCTTTTCTCACAAGTGAGAAGAAGTGCGTGAGTCACCAGCAAGATGAAGAGAAAGTGACTATTGTGGAGCGACTGGTGGAGTTTGAAGATCAAAAAAAGGTCTGAAAACACCATGAGATCTAGATGGACCCGGGTCCGACTGTGGACATGAACGGGTTCGTTCACCGTGTCACCTGGAGAGCCAGAGGGGGACCCCGGAAATAATCCAGATGGTTGGATGTGACGGATGTTAGCGGTCACTCCGTGCGGTCGTCGCACATCACAACAAACACTCAAACACACAGCCCGACCACTCACCACCGTCCAGTGGGTGTTGCAGAACTTGGAGAGCCCGTCACGGAACTGCTCCAGATCCGAGGTGCCGTTGAGCAGCATGGCCCTGGCCGTGTAGAAGTAGCCGGCGTACGCCTGCAACCACAGGGTCATTGAGCGGCGGGTCAAACGGGTCGTCACCCGACGTTTACCATGAAGGCTCCGGCCACCGGCGGCTGCTCCACGCCGTTGAAGGAACACTGGGCCGCGGAGCAGGTGTTGAAGTCGAAGATGGACCTGACGATCTTCCCGCATCGCTCCGAGTCCGGAGCTCCCACCATGAAGAACTCGGCGTCCGGGTCCATGTTGGCGGGCTTCTTGGTGCACTCGGTGTCGTAGATGGCCGAGTACTTCATGGTGACGTTGGAGCCCTCCAGGTAGCAGGGGTTCTCCACGTACTTGGGGTCCGAAGAGGCCTGCGGCGCCGGCGGGAGAGAAGGATCTTCACCGTCAACATTTTAGGCAAACAATGGTAAAGTACAATAAATAAATACAATCCTGTATGAATGTTTATCGATTTTAAACAATGATAAAACATTTTATAGTCAATTAAAGAAATAGCTTTAAATGAATCAGAAGATTAAATGGTGGAATTTAAAATGAATTTATATATATATATATATATTTTTATTTTTTAACCTCGTTTTCATTGAATTTTATGATTTCTATATTGAAAGGTTGAATTTGTTTTAATTGATTAATTAAAATAGTTAAATTCTATGAATTTAATATTTAAAAATGAGGAAGTGTCACATGATTGGCTGAAAGTTTAAGTAGCGCAGTACTTTCTTGGTTTCCTGTAACAGTATTTTATATTACATTTAAAAGGCTACGAATAAATAATAAATGTAATTAATTATTTAAAATATTAGATTTTTTAAATTAAATTTACCGTTTTTTGACAAACATGTTATTGAATTTAATGATTTAACACAAATTGATTCAACTTTTCACTATAGAAATAATTGAATTGAATAATAACAATACAAAATTAACACTTAAAACATTTACAACTTTTAAATACAATTTGAAATATTAAATACAAAGATTAGATATTCTGATGGCATCAATATACGTTCATAGATACTGATATATCTGTTGAACATAATATAAAACACATTTTAAATAAACATTTGCCGAAAACTGTATTCAAATGATTAATTTGATACAGAAAGGTAAATATTTGCAGTTGAAATAAAGAATATTTTCTTATTTCATTATATATATAAATATATTGCAAGTTAATTTTTCGAGTCACGTGGTTTGAGTTGTGATGGGTCGTGTCACGTGATCTTCTGCAGGATCTGACGCAGGTGTGGTTTCAGGTGATGCTCGTTTAAAGACTTCATTCAACAAAGGTGAGTGAAAACACTTTTAAATATCTGAATTCTTCTTGTGATCACTTTTCTTTAAACCAAACTAAGTATAAACACATCGGGACCTTCATGTTAGCAAGTTAGCTGATTAGCTTATTAGCCACAAGCTAACATAGCTGTGTAGCATGTTTATATTCTCGCTGCTTTGTTGGTCTGTTTGACAGTTTTATTCCTTTAAGTTAGAATTATGGCTTCACTGCAGCTCAAGGCAAGTGTCTTTTATTGTTGTTTTTACCACGTTATTTACTTTTCAAATAATATTTATTATTACCTCACTGACGACCCCTAGCGTCCGCAGAAAGAAGCCAAAAACACTAGAATGAAGTGATTCGAACATAAGTTAATAAAACATGCTCCATCATATCCTGTGTGTTTCATTCGTTAAATTAAAAATAATTTAAAATAATTACAATTAAGTAAACACAAACAATGTAGTGTTTTATCGTTTAAATAATTTTCAAATACAATTTTAGTTATTCGTTTTCACGCATTTAAAATGTATAAACTAATGATGCACTTTTGTACTTGTATACTTTATCACTTACTGCGAACACACTAACTTTTTTTGAATGATTTTTTTGTTCTCAAGTTTGCTTGAGCACTCGAGTCCATTAAAGGTACAGCAGGAAAGATGCACCTGCAACAACGTATAATCAATTTACTGATGCTTCTCATATTTCTCCGAGGTTTTCGGTAACAAATGTTGCAGAAATAATGCAATTCCTCCAGAGGGAGGAAAAAAAATCAATGTTGTTAATGAGATAATGGTTGACCGTCTGTGCTGCAGCTTGTTGTTCTCAATGATCACGTGTTGGATTGAAGGAACTCTGCTTCCTACCTGAAGGATCTTGTCCAGGACCTTCTTCTCCGCCTCGTTCTTGCCGTAGCACAGGAAGCTGTGCGTGTAGACGTTGTAGTCGTAGCCGTAGAGCTTCACCGACAGGTAGTCCTCGCCTCTGAGGTTATCGTCCACGGCGAAGGCGATCTGAGTCGACGCCCCTCCCAGGTCCATGGAGCCCACGGTCTCGGCTCCGTGTGGACGCATCAATTTGTTCCATGTGTTTTTCTGAAAGTAAATATTTAAGTGTTATTGAACAAACACCAACTGTACGTACGAGAACTATTGAGAAAGAAGCTGACAGTACCTTGTTCTTGATATACTGTGACTGTTGCACTTTAAACCTTTAAGGTTGTCTTTGTAAAATCAGTAAAATATCACGGTACACTTTCTGTTGTCTTGCTTTAAAAGAAAACTTGATACTATACAGTAGGAATGTTAGAAATAAATATATAGTCATATATTGCGATATTCTTTTGCACGATATTGCACGTATTTGTTTTTGGCTTTCCAGTCATATTTTATATGTTACCATAGTTCTTTATGGTTTATAGTTCAATAAGGTGTGTGGAAAATAAAATGATATCTTTTCATTTACAATTAACATATCTTCACAGTGTTTGTTAATTTTTTGTTGAAATTAAACTTCCTTTTGCCAGCTGGCAGCAGTCATTACGTCATCTATGACTGAGGACGAGAGGATACAGTGAGTCCAGCAGCCTTTAAAGCTGATGTTTGGACATATTTTGGTTTGAAAAAAAATGAAAGCAGTTACGACTTCGTCAAGTATTGGACAATACTACACATATATACTTGTTACTACACTATCACAACACCAGAGTCAAGTACTGGACAATACTACACATATATACTTGTTATTACAGTGTCACAATATATCTCAATATATCATATAGTTGACCCTGTTTCGTTACATGTATCGATCAATACATTCTTGCCAATACCCACCCTTACTATATAGTAGTATACTATACTTTGTTCAAATGGCATGTCTATGATGTCAAAAGTGATACAAAGAAGTGACTGGTTGGCTGGGCGGCAAAGCATTATGGAAGCTGTTCAGGTCACCGTTACTGAGAGGCTTGTTGAGAGGGATGAGGCCTAATATGGAATGTTGGGTTTTTAATTTCAAATAAATGTTGTTGAATTCAAAAGTGAAAAATGGAATAGTGGGCGGGGCCAGAAAAACCGTCCCTTAAACAAGCACTGACTCATCAAGCCATGAAGAAAAAGTCACCTCTAGTTATGGAATGTTAATCTCTTGTATTCAGTCTTACCTCCAGAAACTTCCCCTTCAAATAATTGACTGTGATCCAACCGTACAGTCCTTCTTCCTGTCCAGAAATGATGGAGGCGTTCTGGAACTTGAAGGGCAGGACGCTCAGGAATTCTTTCAGGCTCTTCATGACCGCACTGGCCCTCTCCGAGTCCTTCTCTCTTGTAGTGAACCACATTAGAGTCAGCTGTGGACCGAGTGAATGAAGTTGAAAAGGGTCTTACTCGAGCAGCCTCATCCCGGCCGTGGCTCCCAGAAACAGAGGCGTGGCTTTGTGTTTCTTCTGAGGGATGACTTTGGAGATTTTGGCGATACATTCCTTGAAGGATTTCCATGATTTAGCATCTTTCTCTGGGTTGATTTTCATCTCGGAGATGCCGTCACCTGGAGATGTACAATTAGTTTGAAAAATATAAGTACAAATACACCTCTAATCGCTACGAATTTAAGAAAATGTCGATATACTTGTATATTGCAACGTTTTTTATATATTATATAGATTTATTTAAATGAAAACTTAACATGCAAACATTTGTAATTTTTTCGTTGGTATTAAACGTCAGGCCTCTAGATGGCAGCAGCCATTACGTCCTCCACAGCTAAAGGAAGAATGTTGGCTGAGGACGAGAGGATACAGTGAGTCCAGCAGCTTTTAAAGCTGATGTTTGGACATATTTTGGTTTGAAAACAAATGAAAGTAGTTACGACTTCGTCAAGAGTCATGTGGTCTGTAAATACTACAACACCAGAGTCAAGTACTGGACAATACTACACATATATACTTGTTACTACACTATCACAACACCGGAGTCAAGTACTGGAAAATACTACACATATATCCTTGTTACTACACTATCACAACACCAGAGTCATGAATTCGAAAATACTACACATATATCCTTGTTACTACACTATCACAACACCAGAGTCATGTACTCGACAATACTACACATATATCCTTGTTACTACACTATCACAACACCAGAGTCATGTACTCGACAATACTACACATATATCCTTGTTACTACACTATCACAACACCAGAGTCAAGTACTGGACAATACTACACATATATCCTTGTTACTACACTATCACAACACCAGAGTCAAGTACTCGACAATACTACACATATATCCTTGTTACTACACTATCACAACACCAGAGTCAAGTACTGGACAATACTACACATATATATACTTGTTACTACACTATCACAACACCAGAGTCATGTACTCGACAATACTACACATATATCCTTGTTACTACACTATCACAACACCAGAGTCAAGTACCCGACAAAACTACACAAATATTCTTGTTTCTACACTATCACAACACCAAAGTCAAGTACTCGACAATACTACAGATACATTGTTGTATTTATTGTATCGTTGCCCTTGTATCGTGATGCAAATTTTATTGCCAGATTTATGTCCATAAACACTGCTACTCACCATCAACTCTACAGTTCATGATCTCAGAAACGACTCCTGTTTCGTTCTCTTTTTCTCCGGGCCACTGGTACAGAATGATGTTGGAGCGCGAGGAGCCGGAGTCGATCACGATGCCGTACTGATGACAGACATTTAAGACGTTAAGATCAGCTGTAAAATTCATGGATGACATTTCTTTATCTTAAAATTACTACCTCAGAGAACAAACAATATTCAAGATATCTTATATTTACACTAGTATCAAATTATAAACTATAAACACAGAGCAATACTGTGGTTACTTACAGAGCAATACTGTGGTTACTTACAGAGCAATAATGTGGTTACTTACAGAGCAATACTGTGGTTACACACAGCGAACTTTGGTGGTTTTTAAAAAGCCACTGTTGGGGTTTTTGAAAAGCCGGTGGTTGTTTTTTTTGGGGGGGGTTACTGTGGTTACTTACAGAGCAATACTGTGGTTACTTACAGAGCAATACTGTGGTTACTTACAGAGCAATACTGTGGTTACTTATAGGGCAGTACTGTGGTTACTTACAGAGCAATACTGTGGTTACTTACAGAGCAGTACTTTGGTTACTTACAGAGCAATACTGTGGTTACTTACAGAGTAATACTGTGGTTACTTACAGAGCAATACTGTGGTTACTTACAGAGCAATACTACGTACAGGTTACTCTGGATGCAGTAACTTGGTTACATGAGATCAATACTGTGGTTACTTACAGAGCAGTACTTTGGTTCTTATAGAGCAGTACTGTGGTTACTTACAGAGAATTACTTTGTAGACTGTGGTTACTTCCTTCTATTTTTTTTTTTTTTTCTCCTTTTTTTTTTTTTTTTTCACAGAGCAATACTGTGGTACAGCAATACTGTACGGGTTACATTACAGAGCAAATACTGTGGTTACTCACAGAGTAATACTGTGGTTACTCACAGAGTAATACTGTGGTTACTTCCAGAGCAGTACTTTGGTTCCTCCCAGAGCAATACTGGGGTTTCCCCCCAAAAGCAACTTTGGTTTTTCGCCACGCAAAAATTGGGTTTTTTCCCCCGCGAATTTCTGGGGGTCCCCCGCGGCATCCCGGGGTTTCTTCCCGGGGGGTTTTTTGTTTTTTTCCCCGGGGTTTTTTTTTTTTTTTAACAGCTTTGAGTTGAACTTTGACAATGAGCTTGGCTTACCTCGTGTCCAAACTCATGCTGACTCCACTGTTGCTGGATGACAGCGACCGTTACGAGGGCGCCGATGCTGACCAGGAGGAGCAGAAGCACAATGCAGAGGCGGCACTTGAAGCCCGTCTGTCTTTTGGAAGCCATTTTCTGTTGGTGAGTAGATCTTCAGTGACTCTTCAGTGACTCAACTAAAACAGAACTAGACTAGACTTTCTTCTCATCCTGCTTCCCCCCCAAAAAATCCCAAGTCAACATTTTAGAACTCGTGAAGTCTGGCCCAGTCCGTCATAAAATGTGTTTGTGAACATCAGCAGCGTCGTCCAGAGAGCGTCTCCAACATAAGAGTTCCTCCTGCGTGTTTCTTCATCACCTCATTTAATAACCTGATTTATTAATGTTCTCTTGGTGGCATCAAACACGAGTGACAAAAACATTTAGGATCTGACAGTTATTGAATTCAGGGAATGTCTCAACGAACGGTTGACTTTAGATGGACTTGAGGAAATGGATCAGCTTTAAGGGTGTGTGGTGGGACTTCTTTATGGCACACATTTGTCAAATCAAAGCTCCAATCAACAGTAAATAATGGATTATATACAGTATATATAGATATATACATGGCCCGGGTCTGAAACTCAAAATGACATATTTTGGTTTTGGTTGTAAATGTCTTGCCTCTTTTTTCTACTTCTTCACATTTAATTTGTGTAAAAAAATAATAATATTGAAGCTACACACCTTTTAATACACCGACAACAACTTATGTATCTTTGTTTGGCTCCTTGGTTTGTTGTTTTTGCAAACCAAAAGTCAAATTCTCACTTCTGTAGCAAGACAATGTGGACCAATAGAAGTGCAGCTGGAGGGTGTTCCCCTCTTCTTCCTGGACAGCTCTGTGTACACCAGGGTGATGTTTGGAGACACATCTGGCACCAACCACCAGGTTACAAATCACATTTGATTGAAATGAGATTTCATCCGGTCGGACGGTGTTAGGATGCCAGGGCACGGCTGGGAGAGGCTTGATCGGATCAAGCCGCGGAAAGTGGGGGTGCAGGCATGGATACCATTGAGAAGAAAAACGACTCTTGTATCTGAGTTGAGGATAAACATGGATGTTTACCTGCCAGATGTGATGGTTACAACATTTTTTTTTCCCATGTTCTTGTTGTTTCTAAATGTGCCCCAAATTACAGGATTGACGCAGGAAACCTTGACATGCCAGATCTGTAGCAACCAATGAGGTCATCACATTCTTTTTCCATCTGTTTATCTGCTTTACCTGCAATTTCCCAGTGACACGACACACTAGAGCAACATGGAAAACTAGTCGAGCGCTGAGGCGGGGAATACCTCTGGCAGGGAGCTCCTTTCACACAACTGTTTTTTAAAACTTAACAAAGTTAGCAAAGTAACTGCCCCAGGGAATCAATTTGGATTCGATAAACAGTAACTTTTTATTGCCTGAGGATGTTTAGCAGTAAACTCCTAAAGTCATGTACTACACACAGAGCCAATATATGTTGGAAGCGTTTTATCCGATCACACACTGTGTATATTTCAGTGAGTGTCTCCAGATTTGTGTATGTTGCTGCTACGCTGCCGTCTCCAGCTTCCCAGTCAGAAAATAATGTAACTTTTATCAATGATTGAAAATACTTGAACTGCATGACTTTATGTCACGACCACGTTAATGGCATCACTAACTAACGAACTCTAAATGGCGTTCAGTCTCGGTACTATTGTGTCACCAAGTGTCGCTACAAAAGTAATTGTTGGGCGTTTAAAACCGTGATCACAAACTTCTCCCTAGTAACTGTTGAAATGTGAGGGTGTGTCTTTATTTCACGTTTGTGTTTATTTGTGAAACCTAATTTATTTTCAAGCTACCGAACTACAAGTTTTATTTTACTACACTTGAATTTGTTTGAATATTGTCTTTTCGCTAAATAAAACCACGATAAACGATTTCATGACGATGATCATTTTGGTGACGATAACTGACCTGAAATGTTTATGTTTATATACATGTGATGTAACACATGTATGTTGGTCACTGAGTAGATCATCTCTATGAATAAACTTTGTTCTATAGTTTGTTACCGAAGCCTGAAGCTCTTCGATCCAAACACATGGTTCTGAGCTCAGCTATTCTGGGGGTGCAATGCTGAGCCGGGGGTCGACCCATCTCAGCGGGGGCTCTTCTAGGGTCCACCTCACTGTCGGTCGTGTACTTTAGGTGTACAAAGTGGCGCCAGATGTGAATCTAATGTCCAACAGAAGGAGGCTCCTGCAGTGTGGCAGGTCCTCAAACCTTCACCCACTGATTTATGCTGAGCTGTGCACTTCACGTGCACGGTGGGCAGTGGTTTGAAGCAGCTGCTGCGACAGGTTTCACTTCCTCAGCCTTCTTGAAAAGCACAGCGGGTGTCCGACTCACAAGGTTTCTTTAGCTCCAGGAGACTACGGTGCTGGTGCTTATATCTGCCTTAACATTTCAATATGTCGTTGTTTTCACCTGACGAGATACATTTGAAACTGAAGCTTCAGTCAGTTATTCATTTGATCATATTTCCGGTGAGTCTTCCTGTCCTTTGGAGATCATTTCAACGAGTGTAAATACTCAAGACCTTCTCTCGTCTCGCACCTTTAAGGTAGAATGCGTAAGTGAGAGTGAAGTCAAACAGAGCCTGTTGTAACACGAGCCCATTGATCTCTCAAATCACCGGCTCGACTCGTCCATTCTGTCACGTCTGCTGACTTAAGTTGCTTCAGCAGACGCTGGTGTTATCGGCTCAATTATCTGAGCTGCCATTTTTACTCCAGTGTTAGTTATACGTGTTGTTTCTTCTACTGAGTCAGAATACTTGGAATACTTTAAAAACAATATCTAATATTATGTACTTAGACCACCTGAATAATACAAGTATGAATTTCATTATTTGTTTGTAAAACAGTTCATTAAAAAACCTATTTTTAATGTTTTACCATAGACCTAATCCATACTGAAGTGAGACTTTCTCTGATCCCTGTTATATTAATCCTTTAAAAATATCCTTATTCAAAATGTAAGATTGTTTAAGATTGAATACTATGACACTTTAAGTTTATATTTTATCCGTGTTTTATTTATATATTATATTTTGAAAATGATTATAGAAGTTTCACTGTAGTGGGCTTTCAATTTTTGGCGGGTAAAAAATATTGAATGAATTATAAAACATTAATAATGATTCATTAAATGTTTTAAAAAATAAAATAGTCATCACATTTTTAAATGAATGTATCAATATATTTATCAATATTAGAAATCTTTTTTATTCATTAAGAATTTATGTTGGATTAACTAAATAAATAATACATTCTGTAAAAGGGGAAACAACCAGTTCCACCAGTAATTGCATGAATGTCACGTATTTATAGAGGAAGTTGTTTAGTGGAAACAAGACAGTCATGAAAATGTCTTTTGAGGTAAAAAAAAAAAAAAGGTGTCAGATTTTCAGATCTTTAGACTTGGTCCGTCCGTGACTGTTACGCTTCTGTATACGCAAAAATAAATCGATAATTAAACTGAAACACAACATAATAATGTATGTTTTTCATTTATTGTTTAAAGAAGACTTTTTTTTTTTTTTATCGTACTTTCTGGCAGAGATTTTCACTTTCTTAGTGTTTCAATCAGAACATAAATCCAACGCATATCATTTAAGCATACGTCTGTCATTTATATTTATATATATATATATTTAGCTTTGAACGTCTGTCAATTTGTGGAACTTTGGCATTTAAAAGTTTGTATCAAATGATACACACTGGCTTTGTGTTACTATATTTAATCCTGTGAAGAAAAAAGATACAAATGAGTCCCAGACTGGTTTTGACTGTTTGTCAATCATCCGTGTGTAAACCATCGCCAATAGATTCTTCTTTCTAAGCTGTCGTGTCACCAGATAAAGTTACTCTGTCAACAAACCACCAGATACTGATGCACAACGACAGCCAACAACTCTTGTATCGCTGAGGGAAACACAGCAGTCCAACATGATAAAGTGAATAACCGTCTGTCTTCAGTCTGAGAACCATGTGCAACACACACACACACACACACACACACACACACACACACACACACACACACACACACACACACACACACAACCCAAAATATCTCCTCCTCCGTGCACGTTGAGACAAAGTTATGAGGGAGTGAAGGATCTGTCGTTCTTACCTTGAGGAGTCGAGGAGTGAGGAGCAGAGCCAGGGACGTCTGGTGAAGGAGGGAGATGTTGGGAGTGAAGAGGAGTCGTAGAGTTGGACCCCAACAAAAGAGAGGAGGAGGAGCTGTGTGTGTGTGTGTGTGTGTGTGTGTGTGTGTGTGTGTGTGTGTGTGTGTGTGTGTGTGTGTGTGTGTGTGTGTGTGTGTGTGTGTGTGTGTGTGTGTGTGTGTGTGTGTGTGTGTGTGTGTGTGTGTGTGTGTGTGTGTGTGTGTGTGTGTGTGATTAAACACTGATGCAGGAGTGTGAGCCAGTGTTAGAGGTTAATCAATAAAATAAAGTGCATGGAGGAAGTCATTTATATTTGTAGAGCACTTTTGTAGACCAGGGTCACAAGGCGCTTAAACAATCAAAGCAATACTCAATAAAATATATACTTATATACTTACACTGTCGACGTCCCTCCCACTGGTCCTCTTGACGGCACCGTGACTCACCTGTACACCTGAGAGTGATGTTTGTTGTTCAGGTGAATAGCTGAGCAGACTTTTAATCATGTCAGTCACATGTAATTACATGTCCAGTCACACGCGTGGATCGTACAGGTTCAGAACCACAACTGGGTCGTCATAGCCGCACTTACAAAACACTTGGAGATATTTGGACGGAAAAAATATTGTCTGTAAATTTGCAGTGTTTGTTTTCAAAAATACATTGATACTGATAATACATATCACAATACGGGGTCAACAATACGATATACAGTGATACATTGTGATAGTGTAGTAACAAGGACATAAATGTAGTATTGTCGACTACTTAACTCTGGTGTTGTGATAGTGTAGTAACAAGTATATATGTGTAGTATTGTCCAGTACTTGACTCTGGTGTTGTGATAGTGTAGTAACAAGTATATATGTGTAGTATTGTCCAGTACTTGACTCTGGTGTTGTGATAGTGTAGTAACAAGTATATATGTGTAGTATTGTCCAGTACTTGACTCTGGTGTTGTGATAGTGTAGTAACAAGTATATATGTGTAGTATTGTCGACTACTTACAGTAACTCTTGTGTTGTGATAGTGTAGTAACTAGTATATATGTGTAGTATTGTCCAGTACTTGACTCTGGTGTTGTGATAGTGTAGTAACAAGTATATATGTGTAGAAGTGTCCAGTACTTGACTCTGGTGTTGTGATAGTGTAGTAACAAGTATATATGTGTAGTATTGTCCACTACTTGACTCTGGTGTTGTGATAGTGTAGTAACTAGTATATATGTGTAGTATTGTCCAGTACTTGACTCTGGTGTTGTGATAGTGTAGTAACAAGTATATATGTGTAGTATTGTCCAGTACTCTGGTCTTGTAGTATTTACAGACCACATGACTCTTGACAAAGTAGTAACTACTTTCATTTGTTTTCAAACCAAAATAAGTCCAAACAACAGCTCCATAAGCTCTTGGACTCACTGTTCCCCCCCCCCCCCCCCCCTTGACTCTGGTGCTTTATATTGTTTTCAAACCAGATATATGTATTGTCCAAACATCAGCTTTAGCGGCTACGCTGTCCTTGTAGTATTTACAGACTCACTGTCTCCACGTCCTCTTAACTACTTTCATTTGTTTTCAAACCAAAATAAGTCCAAACATCAGCTTTAAAAGCTGCTGGACTCACTGTATCCTCTCGTCCTCAGTCGTAACTGCTTTCATTTGTTTTCAAACCAAAATATGTCCAAACATCAGCTTTAAAAGCGGCCTGAAGTTTAATTGCAGCACAAAAATAATCAAATGCATTATATTCTAAATGTAAAACATTGAATTAGTTTATTTTATAAACATTTTTTGTATACAATAAAACATAAAAGAGGTGTGATTTAAAAAAAGAAAATATGAAGTTTTCTCATATGTTGATTTAACTGTCAAATGCATACTTAAAACAAACACTGTGTGTTCGTACAAAACTATTTTCGTTCTTCAAGAGGAACTTCTAGAACAAAGGTTTCTCAATCGGTTTCTATCAAAACTCAAGTTATCAACCAACCATCTGTTTTCGCAGGAAGTGGTTTTCGACTGCCATGTAAACAGGAAGTTGAATTCACCCACGTTGTTATGTCAACCGTGCAGAGACACTACAGGCAGGACTGTCACGGTTCCTCTTAGAGATCATCCTGACCTTTAGGTCGTTCCACTGACGAGAGCAACAGGATGGATGTGCTTCAACAGACGCACACCTGAGCTTTTAGTCCCCAAATTAGTCCAGGTTTAATTTTGTCTTTCTTTTTACACGAAGATCCCATTGGTTCAAGATCCGTCTAGACGGACAAGAAAAGTCCTGATGACTCATCCTCGATGAGAGACGACACATATCTGTCGCCAGCTGAAGGAGTGCGACGATGAGGTGAAAAGTCTTTTGTCCGACATCCCGACCAGACATTGAATTGATCCTCATAAAGGTGTGTGTATCAGGGACACACTCGTTTCCATGGCGATCCTCTAGGTGTGGAGGTTGATCCGGTGGTTGGGAGTGACTGACAGCTCTTCAAGAGTGTTTGGCTTTTCATTGCTGTGTGTTTTCTCAACACTCACGAGTCTTACAACCAAGTCTTTGTCGTCGGCTGAGAGAGATTTAGCGCTGAATGGACTTCTATTGACGGCTTAACCCCGGACTCAGAATAAATGCGGTTTC
Source organism: Callionymus lyra (assembly GCA_016630915.1). Classification (NCBI taxonomy): domain Eukaryota; kingdom Metazoa; phylum Chordata; class Actinopteri; order Syngnathiformes; family Callionymidae; genus Callionymus; species Callionymus lyra. The sequence continues at coordinate 1,460,063 of JACEEU010000748.1, forward strand.
ATCTTCGCCTCCTGGAAAACAGAACCCATGCGAAGAAGAGCGGGATCTACTTTATTGACGTTGTAGGTACAATATCGTCCCCCCTACAATATCTGTCCCCCCACTTCCTGCGTGATGACGTCACACGCTGCATATGCAACGCCTCTTAAAAATATTTGTATGGGTTAAAGAAACGTCAACAGAACGTTTACATGATACTTTTCACCACATAAAACATCTATATTGACAAAAAGACGATCTTCGTCAACATAATGACATTCTTTCATTTCCTGGTCTGACGATCATGTGACCTTGACACCAACAGGAAGTGTCTGCGCTACATGTGACGAAGCCGCTGATTGGCTGAAGCTGTTTAGCTAATAATAACACACAACTGTACAATGAAATACAAACATTTGAGCTCCGAAATAATTTGCTTTGCAATTTGCAAAAATGTTAGAATATTCTTTCTATAACTTATTCTAACTGTTCATAAACACCTCAGTAATTATTTAGTTTTCATTTAGATTTCTTTTCCCCGATTTAAATCAATTATTAAATGTACATAAGCAAATTATTTCGGAACTCGAATGTTTGTATTTCATTGTACAGTTGTGCGTTATTATTAGTAAAACAGCTTCAGCCAATCAGCGGCTTCGTCACATGTAGCGCAGACACTTCCTGTTAAAGTCCCGTATCTGGTCTGACATGTATCGTCAGACCAGGAAATGAAAGAAAGTGATCGTCTTTTTGTCAATATAAATATTTTATGTGTTGTAAAAAGTATCATGTAAACATTCTGTTGACGTTTCTTTAACCCATAAAAAATGTTAAAGAGACGTTCGCATATGCAGCATGTGACGTCATCACGTAGGAATTTGGGGGGACCGATATTGTAGGGGAGACCGAAGTTGTACCTACACAGTCATTATCTCAATATGATGGTTCAGGCAGGAAATGAGTAATTATATTAAATAAATAACTTAAAACTGTAACCTGTATTGATAACAAACGTGCCTCCCTGATGACTCTCGTTTTCTCACAACATTTCATGACTTTTATCTTCCGAATCAGCTGTTTTGATTGACACACTCAATGGGCGGAGCTTATGACAAAGAAAGTGTCCCATTGGTTGATGTTGTAACTTGTGGTCCAATCAGCTGAAGCTTCATTAACATGGTTTTTGATGAGTGTGTAGAGTCAATAAAGTTGTTCTTATATTAACACAATCCGATATCAAACAGACAAAAATGTTGTTTCAGGCAAGATCCTGTGATGACGTGTGAGTCTCATCACTCTTTGGACATTTTGGACAGAACATTTTGGACAGAACATTTTGGACAGAACATTTTGGACAGAACATTTTGGACAGAACATTTTGTGTGAGTCACCACGATGTTTGAATTCGTGTGGTTTTATGCTGATTGTTGGTGTTGCTGACAAACGATTGTGCGTACAGTGTGAGATAGATGGTAGTTTTGAAGAAAAGCAGTTTTGTCTCATCATTCCTTAGGTTTGGAATGCAAATAATTGTTTTTTAGCTGAACAGTTACGGGAACAATGTTGCAGCAGCATACCAGATGATGATGAAGAAGGGTAGAGCTTTGCTTGTAAACTGGTTTTTTGAGTTTTTAGCACAAAAAAGACATGTTTTCCCATCACCTGCTTGACCTCTTTGATTTTTATATCTACCTCCTCCAAGGAGCTTATGTGATGCCTGCATTTATCATACTGTCTGTTGAATAGTTTAAAAATATATTAACTTATTTCAGTTTTTTCAATCAGAGAAATACAATTATTAAACCGAAATGAAGTGCAAACTTTAATAAATATTTACCCTTTGTGTGTGTTGTGCGAGTGAGTTCTGAATGCTAACGCTCACGTAACGGATTGAAATGATTGTGGAAGTCTGTGCTCTCTGAGTGCTTTTCTAGTTACTTTGAATGACAAAAAACTTTGCTTTCAACCCCAGATGTTTCATCCTTTGATAAATAAATCCCAACTTTCTGTTGAAGAAGTTCCATGAACCTAATAGTGAACAAGACCATTAAGAGGGTCCAGGCCCGGCTCTCATCTGGACTCGGTCCAGCTAATTGTGAGTGCGTCTCTGAATCAGAGCTTTCACAAACTCTGCGGCGGCCCGAGAGGAAATGTAGCGGCGGCGCTGTGGTCGGATCAATTAGAGGACGAGCCACTTCAAATCCACAAAGATTCTCCTGCGCGCCTCCATTTTAGCAATGGCTGATAATTGGGAATCAAAGTCTCTCCCAAGACTGTTTTGCTTTTCTGGGCTGTTTCCCAGACTTCTGCCCGACAGATGCTCAATTATCTGCAACCATGCCATGATCTGGACGTGTCTGATGTCTTTCACAACTTGTTTGCTGGAGCAGTCGAATGGATCCTTTATTACCAAAGAGTAATTATGATCAAGTCGCCACATTTCCTGCACATTCCTGCAAACACTTGAACTTTCTCTTTATGTTGCACTGAGTTCATCTGCGGATCCTGACGAGTCAAGAATGCAGGTTCGAACTGGATTAAATAAAGATGTTAAGCATTAAACGGCTTTTACCAACTCAAATATATCTATCATATATACACGTATATCTTTGTGTTCTTTTCTTTGCAACTCAAATATATCTATCATATATACACGTATATCTTTGTGTTATTTTCTTTGCAACTCATATATCTATCATATATACACGTATATCTTTGTGTTATTTTCTTTGCAAGTCATATATATCACATATATACACGTATATCTTTGTGTTCTTTTCTTTGCAACTCAAATATATCACATATATACACGTATATCTTTGTGTTCTTTTCTTTGCAACTCAAATATATCTATCATATATACACGTATATCTTTGTGTTCTTTTCTTTGCAACTCAAATATATCTATCATATATACACGTATATCTTTGTGTTCTTTTCTTTGCAACTCAAATATATCTATCATATATACACGTATATCTTTGTGTTCTTTTCTTTGCAACTCAAATATATCTCACATATATACACGTATATCTTTGTGTTCTTTTCTTTGCAACTCAAATATATCTATCATATATACACGTATATCTTTGTGTTCTTTTCTTTGCAACTCAAATATATCCATCATATATACAGGTACTGTATATCTTTGTGTTCTTTTCTTTGCAGTATTTCCTTTGATCTATGATTTTTATATTTGCATTTAGTTTTTTTTATTTGCACGTTGTTCTTGTTTTTATGAAAATATCGTCTTTTGTGAACTGAAAACCCAATTTCCCGAAGCAGATCTCCAGAGGGATTAATAAAATCTATCTAATCTAATCTAATTTAATCCAATATCTCCTTTTATTTTTACCTGCAGCGCCACCTACTGGCCTCAACCTCTATCACTCGCACCCCAAACCCATTTCTCTGTCCATTATCTATTGACATTACACAGAAAACCATGTTTGTGAAGGTCCAGGTGTCATAAGCTCCGCCCGTTGATTGGGAGAAAGATTTGATTGGTTCAGACGTGTGTCAATCAAGCTGATTTGTTTGTTAAGTCATGGAAGTTTGTGAAGGAGTGAAGTGATGGTGACATCACAGATGGAACGTTCTCACCTCGTGTTATGAATTGAAAGTGATTTTTTTTATTTTGTCACTTGACCGAACGCTCTTTACTTTTATCACTCATTCCCTGCCTGAGCCATCATTGGCGACTGGACATGAGGCGGGTCGTGTACGAACTCAATCCTATTCGAACAGCCGATAATAGAACCTGCTCTCGGTGCAAGTCGTCGTTGATTCGTTCAGTTTTCCAGACAGAAATATAAAACCTTTGGTTTGAGTCTGGTCTCTCTGGTCTCTTCAAGCCTTCCTTTCACTCACGTATGTCTAGCAAAGGATTCTGCCTCATCTTTTTATTCTGAAGAGACAAAACATTTTTATTCATTTTCTTCTGCTCCGACATGTAGTTTCCTGTCTGTATTGTAACATCATGAGAGCAGCTTGTTTCCTCCCACAAGTATGAAAAAAAGCCAAAACAATTCACTTGTATCCCTCGAAGACGTTGACGATGAAATGAATCTCAGGATTATAGACTTTCCTGAAGGATTAAATGGAGAAATAAAATGGATTATTTGTCTCCGTTGTTAGTCGATTAACTGAAGGACTTTGTCATCATTCAATGGTAATTCATCGCAGCTTTGAGGACAGAAACGCTCTTTCAGGATTGTTTTGCTGTTGAACATGTGCAATGAAGATCAACATTACTTAAAAAGACATAATAGAATCAAATAAATCTATAATATTTGTTTCTAAATGGAGAATATAATAAAAAAAGAAATAGATAAACATACCGTGTCTAAATTTTTTGAATATAAATAATAATAAATAATATATATATACTGTATATTTAAAGATATTCTATTTTATATGCATAAAATAAACAGTATATGAATACTAATGATAACATTATTTACCTATTGAGATATAAGGACTTCATTAATGAACCAATATTGAATGATTCAAAGATTCA
>JACEEU010000748.1:1469560-1509560 GCA_016630915.1 Callionymus lyra
TGTGTGTGTGTAGAAAGTGAAGACTGTGAGTGTGTGTAGAAAGTGAAGACTGTGAGTGTGTGTAGAAAGTGAAGACTGTGAGTGTGTGTAGAAAGTGAAGACTGTGTGTGTGTGTAGAAAGTGAAGACTGTGAGTGTGTGTAGAAAGTGAAGACTGTGAGTTTTTTTTTTTTTTTTTTTTTTTTTTTTTGTAAAGTGAAGACTGTGTGTAGTAAAGAAAGTAGAGAAGACTGTGAGTGTGTGTGAGAAAGTGAAGACTGGTGAGTGTGTGTAGAAAGTGAAGAGTGTGTGTGTGTGTGTAGAAAGTGAAGACTGTGAGTGTGTGTAGAAAGTGAAGACTGTGTGTGTGTGTAGAAAGTGAAGACTGTGAGTGTGTGTGTAGAAAGTGAAGACTGTGAGTGTGTGTAGAAAGTGAAGACTGTGAGTAAAGTGAAGACTGTGTGTGTAGAAAGTGAAGACTGTTGAAAGTGTGTGTGTAGAAAGTGGAAGACTGTGAGTGTGTGTAGAAAGTGAAGACTGTGGTGTGTAGAAAGTAGAACACCAGACTGTTTTGACTATGAGTGTAGAAAGTGAAGACTGTGTGTGTGTAGAAAGTGAAGACTGTGTGTGTGTAGAAAGTGAAGACTGTGAGTGTGTAGAAAGTGAAGACTGTGAGTGTGTAGAAAGTGAAGACTGTGAGTGTGTGTAGAAAGTGAAGACTGTGTGTGTGTAGAAAGTGAAGACTGTGTGTGTGTGTAGAAAGTGAAGACTGTGAGTGTGTAGAAAGTGAAGACCTGTGTGTGAAGTGTGTGTAGAAAGTGAAGACTGTGTGTGTGTAGAAAGTGAAGACTGTGAGTGTGTAGAAAGTGAAGACTGTGAGTGTGTGTAGAAAGTGAAGACTGTGTGTGTGTAGAAAGTGAAGACTGTGTGTGTGTAGAAAGTGGTGAAGAGACTGTGTGTGTGTAGAAAGTGAAGACTGTGTGTGTGTAGAAAGTGAAGACTGTGAGGTGTGTAGAAAGTGAAGACTGTGTGTGTGTAGAAAGTGAAGACTGTGAGTGTGTAGAAAGTGAAGACTGTGTGTGTGTAGAAAGTGAAGACTGTGAGTGTGTGTAGAAAGTGAAGACTGTGAGTGTGTGTAGAAAGTGAAGACTGTGAGTGTAGAAAAGTAAAAAGAAGACTGTGTGTGTGTGTAGAAAGTGAAGACTGTGAGGTGTGTAGAAAGTGAAGACTGTGTGTGTGTGTAGAAAGTGAAGACTGTGTGTGTGTGTGTAGAAAGTGAAGACTGTGAGTGTGTGTGTAGAAAGTGAAGACTGTGTGTGTGTAGAAAGTGAAGACTGTGAGTGTGTGTAGAAAGTGAAGACTGTGAGTGTGTGTAGAAAGTGAAGACTGTGTGTGTGTAGAAAGTGAAGACTGTGAGTGTGTGTAGAAAGTGAAGACTGAAGAGTGTGTGTAGAAAGTGAAGACTGTGTGTGTGTGTAGAAAGTGAAGACTGATGAGTGTGTGTAGAAAGTGAAGACTGTGAGTGTGTGTGTGTAGAAAGTGAAGACTGTGAGTGTGTGTAGAAAGTGAAGACGTGTGTTTGTGTAGAAAGTGAAGACTGTGTGTGTGTAGAAAGTGAAACGGACTGTGTGTGAGAAAGGTGAAGACTGTGGTGGTGTGTGTAGAAAGTGAAGACTGTGAGTGTGTGTAGAAAGTGAAGACTGTGTGTGTGTGTAGAAAGTGAAGACTGGGTGAGTGTGTAGAAAGTGAAGACTGTGTTGTGTGTAGAAAGTGAAGACTGAGTGTGTGTAGAAAGTGAAGACTGTGTGTGTGTAGAAAGTGAAGACTAGAGTGAAGTGTGTGTAGAAAGTGAAGACTGTGTGTGTGTAGAAAGTGAAGACTGTGTGTGTGTAGAAAGTGAAGACTGTGTGTGTGTGTAGAAAGTGAAGACTGTGTGTGTGTGTAGAAAGTGAAGACTGTGTGTGTGTAGAAAGTGAAGACTGTGAGTGTGTGTAGAAAGTGAAGACTGTGAGTGTGTGTAGAAAGTGAAGACTGTGTGTGTGTAGAAAGTGAAGACTGTGTGTGTGTGTAGAAAGTGAAGACTGTGAGTGTGTGTAGAAAGTGAAGACTGTGAGTGTGTGTAGAAAGTGAAGACTGTGAGTGTGTGTAGAAAGTGAAGACTGTGAGTGTGTAGAAAGTGAAGACTGTGGTGTGTGTAGAAAGTGAAGACTGTGTGTGTGTAGAAAGTGAAGACTGTGAGTGTGTGTAGAAAGTGAAGACTGTGTGTGTGTAGAAAGTGAAGACTGTGTGTGTGTAGAAAGTGAAGACTGTGTGTGTGTAGAAAGTGAAGACTGTGTGTGTGTAGTGAAGATGTGAAGAGTGAGAAAAGTGAAGACTGTGTGTGTGTAGAAAGTGAAGACTGTAGTGTGTGTAGAAAGTGAAGACTGTAGTGTGTGTAGAAAGTGAAGACTGTGTGAAAGTGTAGAAAGTGAAGAACTGAAGACTGTGTGTGTGTAGAAAGTGAAGACTGTGAGTGTGTGTAGAAAGTGAAGACTGTGATTGTGTGTAGAAAGTGAAGACTGTGTGTGTGTAGAAAGTGAAGACTGTGAGTGTGTGTAGAAAGTGAAGACTGTGTGTGTGTGTAGAAAGTGAAGACTGTGAGTGTGTGTAGAAAGTGAAGACTGTGAGTGTGTGTAGAAAGTGGAAGACTGTGAGTGTGTGTAGAAAGTGAAGACTGTGAGTGTGTGTAGAAAGTGAAGACTAGAGTGTGTGTAGAAAGTGAAGACTGTGAGTGTGTGTAGAAAGTGAAGACTGTAGAGTGTGTGTAGAAAGTGAAGACTGTGGTGTGTGTAGAAAGTGAAGACTGTGTGTGTGTAGAAAGTGAAGACTGTAAGTGTGTGTAGAAAGTGAAGACTGTGTTGTGTGTGTAGAAAGTGAAGACTCTGTGTGTGTGTGTGTGTGTAGAAAGTGAAGACTGTGGTGTGTGTAGAAAGTGAAGACTGTGTGTGTGTGTAGTGTGTGTAGAAAGTGAAGACTATGTGTGTGTAGAAAGTGAAGACTGTGGTGTGTAGAAAGTGAAGACTGTGTGTGTGTAGAAAGTGAAGACTTGTGTGTGTAGAAAGTGAAGACTGTGTGTGTGTAGAAAGTGAAGACTGTGTGTGTGTAGAAAGTGAAGACTGTGTGTGTGTAGAAAGTGAAGACTGTGTGTGTGTAGAAAGTGAAGACTGTGTGTGTGTAGAAAGTGAAGACTGTGTGTGTGTAGAAAGTGAAGTGACTCTGGTGTTGTGATAGTGTAGTAACAAGTATATATGTGTAGAAGTGTCCAGTACTTGACTCTGGTGTTGTGATAGTGTAGTAACAAGTATATATGTGTAGTATTGTCCAGTACTTGACTCTGGTGTTGTGATAGTGTAGTAACAAGTATATATATGTAGTATTGTCCAGTACTTGACTCTGGTGTTGTGATAGTGTAGTAACACGTATATATGTGTAGTATTGTCCAGTACTTGACTCTGGTGTTGTAGTATTTACAGACCACATGACTCTTGACGAAGTCGTAACTGCTTTCATTTGTTTTCAAACCAAAATATGTCCAAACATCAGCTTTAAAAGCTGCTGGACTCAATCTTGAGAACTTATTATTATATATATATACTGTATATATACTGTGTGTTATATATATATATACAGTATATATATATATATATTATATAATAAAAACATTTAAACAGTTTTAACTTAAATGTGTTTAACTTGAACTTAAACATGAACCTCCTGTTTATTTTGTTGATTCACACATTTGTGTTGCGTATGAAAAAATAAATACGACAATAATTCAGTTATAAACAAGTGCATCCATTTATTCCACAGACAATTTTAACACAAGTAGTTGAGCGAGTGATCACATGACAGAAAAGGAACGCACACTTACACAGTGTTACACAAGCCGTTGTGGAACATGTTTTACTGTAAACACTTACATTCATTCTTGTATATTTTAGATTCTTCAGACGGACACACAAGTGAAGGCTCTTAAATATAGAAAGGTTCCCTTTAGTTTGTTCTTCAGGTGCTACTTGAGGAGCGCGGCGGCCAGACGGCTGATGTGAAGCCACGCCTTCTGCACGTGGCGGGGGGCGGGGGGGGGGGGACGTGGCTGACTGTAACGAAGCAAGACGCGACTTCCCGGGGGGAGCTCGCAAGGCACCAGATGGATCTCTCTGCTCTGGGTGATCTGCTTCAGCAGCTCCTGGTTCACAGCGTTTGGGCCCTGAAGAGAGAGAGGTGAGTCCAGACTGTTCTCCAGACCCTCGGAGGGGAACCTTCAACTCTTCAGGTGAGTCCAGACTGTTCTCCAGACCCTAAGAGTAGAACCTTCAACTCTTCAGGTGAGTCCAGACTGTTCTCCAGACCCTCGGAGTAGAACCTTCAACTCTTCAGGTGCAAGAGCCACCAGAGGGGACCTTTATCTCAGACCTCTGGGTGAACCTCCAACCCTCTTCAGAGGGTGAGTCCAGACTGTTCTCCAGACCCTGGTTCACAGCCTTAGGAGCCCTCAAGACTCACCTTCAGGTGAGTCCAGACTGTTCTCCAGACCCTCAGAGTAGAACCTTCAACTCTTCAGGTGAGTCCAGACTGTTCTCCAGACCCTCAGAGTAGAACCTTCAACTCTTCAGGTGAGTGAGGCCAGACTGTTCTCCAGACTGACCTTCTCCAGGGAGTCCAGACTTTCTCCAGACCCTCAGAGTAGAACCTTCAACTCTTCAGGTGAGTCAACGTCCCAGACCCTCAGTAGAACCTTCAACTCTTCAGGTGAGTCCAGACTGTTCTCCAGACCCTCAGAGTAGAACCTTCAACTCTTCAGGTGAGTCCAGACTGTTCTCCAGACCCTCAGAGTAGAACCTTCAACTCTTCAGGTGAGTCCAGACTGTTCTCCAGACCCTCAGAGTAGAACCTTCAACTCTTCAGGTGAGACCAGACTGTTCTCCAGACCCTCAGAGTGGAACCTTCAACTCTTCAGGTGAGACCAGACTGTTCTCCAGACCCTCGGAGGGGAACCTTCAACTCTTCAGGTGAGTCCAGACTGTTCTCCAGACCCTCAGAGTAGAACCTTCAACTCTTCAGGTGAGTCCAGACTGTTCTCCAGACCCTCAGAGTGGAACCTTTAACTCTTCAGGTGAGTCCAGACTGTTCCCAGACCTGAGGGGAACCTTCAACTCTTCAGGTGAGACCAGACTGTTCTCCAGACCCTCAGAGTAGAACCTTCAACTCTTCAGATGAGACCAGACTGTTCTCCAGACCCTCAGGGGGGAACCTTCAACTCTTCAGGTGAGACCAGACTGTTCCCCAGACCCTCGGAGTAGAACCTTCAACTCTTCAGGTGAGACCAGACTGTTCCCCAGACCCTCAGAGTAGAACCTTCAACTCTTCATCAAGTCATTCTATTTTCGTTCTCCTCACTATGTTTGATGTGTTAAATATAACCATCAGTTTCATCAGAATATTCAATTAATTGATGTGTGAAGGTGTAAAAAACTTTTTTACACAGAGTTTGAAATTATAATTCCATTAATTCAAAAATGCATTTTCTAAATTGACTATTTTTTTGAATTCATCGCCTTTTAAATTCAATATAAAAACGTTATAATGGTGTCACCAGACATGACCAACAGAGAACCGAGCTACTTTAAGCCAGTCATGTGACTATAATCAAGAAGCTCGGAGCTCTATTGCTATGGTCTGGTTACACTATTTAACATTTGTCTTGAATTTAAGAGACTATGAATAAAAATAAATTGAATTAATCTTTTTTTTTCTAATTATAATATCAAACACTCTAAATTGATTTGAATTGAATTGTTATGTATTTTTTAATCGACATTTCAAAATACAAATGATAGAATTCAACTATTCAGAAAGATAAAAAAATGCTTAATTCAAAGTTTCAACATTTGCGATGTTAATAAAAAGCCAACACTTCCATAGACGTGCACCAGAGTTGAGTCTCACAAAAGTACTATAAAGAAAATAACAAAGTGGTACCTTGAGTCTGAAGCACACGAGGCCCATGACGACCTCCGCGCTGATCTCAAACCTGTCGTCCGCTCGCACCAGACCCTCCAACTCGTGAGCCAGAGCCACTTGCTGCGAGACCAGAAGAATAAGTTGGTGTTACTGTTTGTTTACATCGTGATCAGAGCGACGGAGGAAAGTTGACTGTTTCTTATGTAGTCTTCAAACCCTAAGTGTCCACTAGAGGGCAGCGCTGCACCACCTTCCCCTTAGTCACCGTTTATTCAAGATTATCTTTGTAAAAACGCATTTATGTAGAATATAAAAACTGACTTTGAGTTGAGATAATATTACATTTACTCAATAACACAACAAAAATCTATTCATCGATCCGAGAGATGTACTTTTAAGATGAAAACTTTAAAATACGAATTGATATTAAATTGATATAATTATCTTACAAAATGTAAAATTAATCCGTGACATATTTTTAAACAAATAAAATAATAATAAATATATTTAATATAAATAAATATATGATATAATAACATTCTATAATTGTTTAAGTTATAATAATTTCGTTAATATAGTTGTGTTAATTTGATTATGTTAAATAAACAACATTACTCATAAAACAATAAGTTTAATAACAAAAACATGTTTGTCTTTAAAAAAAAAAGGATTTTTGATGGAGGTTCCTTTTGTTCCTGAGTCATAACTGACGTGGTTTTAAATGACTTTGACGGTAAAAGTCTTGGACCACCAGTGAGAGACTTCCTCTTCGTCACAGGTTTACGAGACGCTGCTCACAGGGAGTCGAGTCTGTGCAGTGATTGTGTCTCAGTTTAGATGTTTAGACGATGATCTGCAGCAGCTTCAGGGACAGTGAGTCCAGGGACTCGACACAGGCCCATCGGATCGAACCCGGAGGAGAAACTGAGTCCAGGAAGAGTCGGAGTGAACGAAGGAGGGATGGAGAGAATCTTGTTTTTGTTAAGCAAACGTCTCAATATATTAGTTTGACTGCAGAGGCAGCAGCGCGACGTGTTTCTGTCGCTCATGCTGTCAGTGATTTGTAGAGTCGTTCAATGATTGACTTGATGTTTGTGTGTGTGTGTGTGTGTGTGTGTTGTGTGTGTGTGTTTGTGTGTTTGTTTGTTGTGTGTTGTGTGTGTGTGTGTGTGTGTGTGTGTGTGTGTGTGTGTGTGTGTGTGTGTGTGTGTGTGTGTGTGTGTGTGTGTGTGTGTGTGTGTGTGTGTGTGTGTGTGTGTGTGTGTGTGAGAGAAAGTGCTGATGAAGCACCAGAGACTTTAGTGATGACCAGGATTAACTTCCATCCAATTTATTGTCAGAGCCTCACGGATCCGTTTGAGCATCAAGTCCACGTTTGAACCTGTGGACGGATCTTGTCACGAGTCATTATGACTCATCAAACAACAGTTAATGTGAAGAACAAATGTGTTGCTTGAAAAAATGACCACAAAAAAAACACTAAATGCTATAAATTGATTGTAGAAAGAAAAATAAAGTAAGTAAAGTACAAGTAAAGTAATTGTTTTCTTATTAAACAAGACATTATTTTAAGATGTGATTATATATCATTTTATAGATTTGCTTTATAGAACTGACATTTGAATTCTAGAAAAACTCAAATTATTTTATTGAATTTAAAGATTGTTTAACAAGAACATTTTTTTTTATAAATTCAATTCAATAAAATTAAATTAAAAACAGTAAAAATCCTTCAAGGAAATCTATAAACTTCATATAATTTCATCTTAAAATGTCTAGTTTAACAAAAAAGACAATTTAAAAGTATATTCATGTAAAGACAGTTCGTATCCCAAAATAATGTTTAGAATCTTTTTTATATTTTTCATTTAGAAAATGAATTTAATAGTTAAAGACACAGATTTGAATTAAAGTATTTTTTTTTAAATGCTAGATAAGAAAAAAAGGTTTGTTTAAAGTTTCCAATTTAAATATATATATATAATATTACAATTGTTATTTATGGAAATTGTTTAATGTTATAAATATATAATTATGATGAATATAAATATATTCATTAAATGCTGCTGAAGAAAATGACAAACATTGAATAAACGTACTTAAAATTGATCAGTTTATAACGACCAGTTTATTTATGGTCTGACTAGACCTCCTACACTAATACGTTACCTTGCGGATGTTCTCCTGTAGCTTCCCGACCCCCAGCATTCTGAAGGTGAACCACAGTTTGAGGGAACGGAAGCGTCGTCCCAGTGGAATCTGCCAGTGCTGAGGACGACGAGTTAGTCACTGATGCTGATGAACGAGCCATGAATGCATCTTACCCTGTAATCTGTGATCAGACCTGAGGACAGAAACACACAATGGTCAGTGGATCTCAGGATAACATGTATTGTCTCCGGTCTATTGTGAGGATCCTGTCCTGCTGCCAGCAGCTGCTAATAAACCCTCATTACGTTGAAGTGTCCGTGTTGTTAGGAGTGACAGTGAAGCTGCACATCTGAGCTCAGTGTGTATCAGTGTGTGTTGTCAGGAATCTGTTCATGATGGAGGATCAGTGTGTATCAGTGTGTGTTGTCAGGAATCTGTTCATGATGGAGGATCAGTGTGTATCAGTGTGTGTTGTCAGGAATCTGTTCATGATGGAGGATCAGTGTGTATCAGTGTGTGTTGTCAAGAATCTGTTCATGATGGAGGATCAGTGTGTATCAGTGTGTGTTGTCAAGAATCTGTTCATGATGGAGGATCAGTGTGTATCAGTGTGTGTTGTCAAGAATCTGTTCATGATGGAGGATCAGTGTGTATCAGTGTGTGTTGTCAGGAATCTGTTCATGATGGAGGATCAGTGTGTATCAGTGTGTGTTGTCAGGAATCTGTTCATGATGGAGGATCAGTGTGTATCAGTGTGTGTTGTCAAGAATCTGTTCATGATGGAGGATCAGTGTGTATCAGTGTGTGTTGTCAAGAATCTGTTCATGATGGAGGATCAGTGTGTATCAGTGTGTGTTGTCAAGAATCTGTTCATGATGGAGGATCAGTGTGTATCAGTGTGTGTTGTCAAGAATCTGTTCATGATGGAGGATCAGTGTGTATCAGTGTGTGTTGTCAGGAATCTGTTCATGATGGAGGATCAGTGTGTATCAGTGTGTGTTGTCAAGAATCTGTTCATGATGGAGGATCAGTGTGTATCAGTGTGTGTTGTCAAGAATCTGTTCATGATGGAGGATCAGTGTGTATCAGTGTGTGTTGTCAAGAATCTGTTCATGATGGAGGATCAGTGTGTATCAGTGTGTGTTGTCAAGAATCTGTTCATGATGGAGGATCAGTGTGTATCAGTGTGTGTTGTCAAGAATCTGTTCATGATGGAGGATCAGTGTGTATCAGTGTTGTGTTGTCAAGAATCTGTTCATGATGGAGGATCAGTGTGTATCAGTGTGTGTTGTCAAGAATCTGTTCATGATGGAGGATCAGTGTGTATCAGTGTGTGTTGTCAAGAATCTGTTCATGATGGAGGATCAGAGTGTATCAGTGTGTGTTGTCAAGAATCTGTTCATGATGGAGGATCAGTGTGTATCAGTGTGTGTTGTTAAGAATCTGTTCATGATGGAGGATCAGTGTGTATCAGTGTGTGTTGTCAAGAATCTGTTCATGATGGAGAAATCAGTGTGTATCAGTGTGTTGTCAAGAATCTGTTCATGATGGAGGATCAGTGTGTATCAGTGTGTGTTGTCAAGAATCTGTTCATGATGGAGGATCAGTGTGTATCAGTGTGTGTTGTCAAGAATCTGTTCATGATGGAGGATCAGTGTGTATCAGTGTGTGTTGTCAAGAATCTGTTCATGATGGAGGATCAGTGTGTATCAGTGTGTGTTGTCAAGAATCTGTTCATGATGGAGGACAGTGTGGATCAGTGTGTATCAGTGTGTGTTGTCAAGAATCTGTTCATGATGGAGGATCAGTGTGTATCAGTGTGTGTTGTCAAGAATCTGTTCATGATGGAGGATCAGTGTGTATCAGTGTGTGTTGTCAAGAATCTGTTCATGATGGAGGATCAGTATCAGTGTGTATCAGTGTGTGTTGTCAAGAATCTGTTCATGATGGAGGATCAGTGTGTATCAGTGTGTGTTGTCAAGGAATCTGTTCATGATGGAGGATCAGTGTGTATCAGTGTGTGTTGTCAAGAATCTGTTCATGATGGAGGATCAGTGTGTATCAGTGTGTGTTGTCAAGAATCTGTTCATGATGGAGGATCAGTGTGTATCAGTGTGTGTTGTCAAGAATCTGTTCATGATGGAGGATCAGTGTGTATCAGTGTGTGTTGTCAAGAATCTGTTCATGATGGAGGATCAGTGTGTATCAGTGTGTGTTGTCAAGAATCTGTTCATGATGGAGGATCAGTGTGTATCAGTGTGTATCAGTGTGTGTTGTCAAGAATCTGTTCATGATGGAGGATCAGTGTGTATCAGTGTGTGTTGTCAGGAATCTGAGTTCAGTGTGTGTTGTCAAGAATCTGTTCATGATGGAGGATCAGTGTGTATCAGTGTGTGTTGTCAAGAATCTGTTCATGATGGAGGATCAGTGTGTATCAGTGTGTGTTGTCAAGAATCTGTTCATGATGGAGGATCAGTGTGTATCAGTGTGTGTTGTCAAGAATCTGTTCATGATGGAGGATCAGTGTGTGTCAGTGTGTGTTGTCAAGAATCTGTTCATGATGGAGGATCAGTGTGTATCAGTGTGTGTTGTCAAGAATCTGTTCATGATGGAGGATCAGTGTGTATCAGTGTGTGTTGTCAGGAATCTGTTCACGATGGAGGATCAGTGTGTATCAGTGTGTGTTGTTAAGAATCTGTTCATGATGGAGGATCAGTGTGTATCAGTGTGTGTTGTCAAGAATCTGTTCATGATGGAGGATCAGTGTGTATCAGTGTGTGTTGTCAAGAATCTGTTCATGATGGAGGATCAGTGTGTATCAGTGTGTGTTGTCAAGAATCTGTTCATGATGGAGGATCAGTGTGTATCAGTGTGTGTTGTTAAGAATCTGTTCATGATGGAGGATCAGTGTGTATCAGTGTGTGTTGTCAAGAATCTGTTCATGATGGAGGATCAGTGTGTATCAGTGTGTGTTGTCAAGAATCTGTTCATGATGGAGGATCAGTGTGTATCAGTGTGTGTTGTTAAGAATCTGTTCATGATGGAGGATCAGTGTGTATCAGTGTGTGTTGTCAGGAATCTGTTCATGATGGAGGATCAGTGTGTATCAGTGTGTGTTGTCAAGAATCTGTTCATGATGGAGGATCAGTGTGTATCAGTGTGTGTTGTCAAGAATCTGTTCATGATGGAGGATCAGTGTGTATCAGTGTGTGTTGTCAGGAATCTGTTCATGATGGAGGATCAGTGTGTATCAGTGTGTGTTGTCAAGAATCTGTTCATGATGGAGGATCAGTGTGTATCAGTGTGTGTTGTTAAGAATCTGTTCATGATGGAGGATCAGTGTGTATCAGTGTGTGTTGTCAGGAATCTGTTCATGATGGAGGATCAGTGTGTATCAGTGTGTGTTGTCAGGAATCTGTTCATGATGGAGGATCAGTGTGTATCAGTGTGTATCAGTGTGTATCAGTGTGTGTTGTCCCAACATAGATCCCATATATTGAGATGTTCTTGCAGCAACAAGACTGGTTCCTAACATCAGGTTCTTCAACTCAAACACAGGATCTTTACTAGTTTTTCACTAGAAAATATATACAAGAGGAATACACTGAATACTTGCATGTTAATTGATGGTTAAAATTGGATATTTAATGTAAAAAACTTGTGTTATTCAGGTGTATCACTATTTTCTTACAACCATAACTATATTAAATATAATTATAACTCAGTGTGAGAAAGTGCTCTCTATATATGATACTTTTCTTTAACTTATTTTCTTAAAAAATATAAGTTAAAGGGTGTGCGTGTTATTTAATACCCGTGTCATTTTTTACTCAAGTCAAAGTTTAAAAGGGGAAAAAAACTGAATATTTCAAGACATGAATAATCAACACGTTTAAAATAACATATCGTGAAGAATAACTTTAACTCTTGGGCTTTTTTTATTCACTTGTTCTGATACACCTGTTTCACATTAAAACTTTATATTATCAGATACTGTTTATAACAGGAATCAACATTTTCGTATAAAAAAACCCCATAATATTCTTATATATGTAAACAATATATTGATTTTATAAATGATTACATAGTCTTAATAAATAATGTTAAAATCACAACACAAGAAATCATCAGTTAAATGACAGCTTTTAGTTTTAAAAACTGATGTGTCCAGATGTTTCTGCTGAGCTGTTACTTCCTCCAACACTTCCTGTATCATAACTTACTATAACTTATCATAACTTATTATAACTTATCATAACTTATTATAACTTATCGTTCATACAAAGTGAGTGAAAAATTCAAAACCATTTTCTGACTGATTCTGTCTTCTGGTTCCCTCTCAGAGAACTCAGCAGTTGTGTGACCGTCATGAGTTCTCTTGCACTGAGAAGACGCTCTTGACTCGAGTGCATCTGGTCTATGTGACGTGGGCTCTACCGTAATGACAGTAATAGAAGCGCAAAGACAATCACCTGCGTCCTGTTTGTCATACTTCAGGTACACGGGTTCCATCTTGAAGGCTCCCACCAGGTCCACCTTGTTCTTCACCCTGTGGACCAACAATTGTTTTATATTTGGTTCTGGACATTGAGGCAGAAAATAAGATCAAATACATTTAAAGTTTTAAAGTTTTCTATGTTCTGGTGAATGTCTTCTCACCAGAAGGCGGAGCAGTCGAAGTTGATCAGCATCCACTTGTGTGGGTTGAAGTTGAAGGAGTCTGCGAACTAGAGCGGAGAAGGTTCTGAGGCTCAGGAGACGAGAATGATTTGAAATGAAGCTGCTGACGCTTGATATTGTTGTCGTCCCACACCTTCCTTATCTCGCTGCCTATCTTTTGTAATTTCCTCTTCTCACCACCTCCGTAATGACGGAGGGGCAGACGCCAGGCGGGCTGATATCAAGAGGGCACTGGTATCCTAGCAACCCTGTGTCCAGCACAGGTGACCTCTGACCTCCAGCAAGTGTTTACGTCATAGATGATGATGGTACCAACGAACTAGTACTACACAACTAATTGATATGTTGCTTTTATTGATTATTCTTAAGAAAAAGCATTACGTGTAAATGTTGTAGTATTTCTTCTCACAGTACACAATTGTTCTCTCAATATTCAACAGTACTGTATTCATTATTTTACATTTTATTTAAAAACACCAGAGACAAGTACTGGACAATACTACACATATATACTTGTTACTACACTATCACAACACCAGAGCCAAGTACTGGACAATACTACACATATATACTTGTTACTACACTATCACAACACCAGAGTCAAGTACTGGACAATACTACACATATATACTTGTTACTACACTATCACAACACCAGAGTCAAGTACTGGACAATACTACACATATATACTTGTTACTACACTATCACAACACCAGAGTCGAGTACTGGACAATACTACACATATATACTTGTTACTACACTATCACAACACCAGAGTCAAGTTCTGGACAATACTACACATATATACTTGTTACTACACTATCACAACACCAGAGTCAAGTACTGGACAATACTACACATATATACTTGTTACTACACTATCACAACACCAGAGTCGAGTACTGGACAATACTACACATATATACTTGTTACTACACTATCACAACACTAGAGTCAAGTACTGGACAATACTACACATATATCCTTGTTACTACACTATCACAACACCAGAGTCAAGTACTGGACAATACTACACATATATACTTGTTACTACACTATCACAACACCAGAGTCAAGTACTGGACAATACTACACATATATACTTGTTACTACACTATCACAACACCAGAGTCAAGTACTGGACAATACTACACATCTATACTTGTTACTACACTATCAAAACACCAGAGTCAAGTACTGGACAATACTACACATATATACTTGTTACTACACTATCACAACACCAGAGTCAAGTACTGGACAATACTACACATATATACTTGTTACTACACTATCACAACACCAGAGTCAAGTACTGGACAATACTACATATATATACTTGTTACTACACTATCACAACACCAGAGTCAAGTACTGGACAATACTACACATATATACTTGTTACTACACTATCAAAACACCAGAGTCAAGTACTGGACAATACTACACATATATACTTGTTACTACACTATCACAACACCATAGTCAAGTACTGGACAATACTACACATATATACTTGTTACTACACTATCACAACACCAGAGTCAAGTACTGGACAATACTACACATATATACTTGTTACTACACTATCACAACACCAGAGTCAAGTACTGGACAATACTACATATATATACTTGTTACTACACTATCACAACACCAGAGTCAAGTACTGGACAATACTACACATATATACTTGTTACTACACTATCAAAACACCAGAGTCAAGTACTGGACAATACTACACATATATACTTGTTACTACACTATCACAACACCATAGTCAAGTACTGGACAATACTACACATATATACTTGTTACTACACTATCAGTTAGTGTTTTTACTAATTATACATTTGAAACAAACGCCTCAAAATCCAGCTTCAGTACGACTGGACGGTTCGACCATGTTTCGGACTTTAGTAGAAAAAACTCTTTGAATGTGTTTATGGACCAACAACTGTACAAATAAATGTTAAATATTTGATACTTGCTTGTAGTTAAACCACAGGTTCGATCTTTAGATTTGAAAACATCTTTTGTTTGTGGAGCTTCAGGACGGACTGAATAGTTGATCATTAAACCTGGAAGTTAAAGTAAACATCAGCGTGTTTTTGCTTCGATGAACGTTCATGAAGTCGTTCCAGTTGTTGTCGTCATGTGATGGTTGTGTTTTCTTCTCGCCGCTCGCTGTTGTTTCTGCTCATAAAGTGTGATGAGTAAAGGTCGTCTGCTGCCTCAGGAAATGACTGCTCTTATCTCTGCTGCTGCAGGAGCTCGCGGCCCTCAGAGGCAGATTGAAGCTCCTTCTGACGCCGAGCGTCGAGTCCAGGACTCGCTGGCCTGCACTTCCTGCCTGACATTAACGTGACGGTCGTTTCAAAGGAAGCGCAGCGGATATCAAGCGTGTTTACGCCGGAGTGACGTCTCAATCGAAGCAGATTATCGTCCTTCACGCCGGATCTTCAGCGCCGTCAATGCGTGACATTTTCAAAGTTAAAAAACAAAACGAACCTCCACGCCGTTCAGGAGATGTCGGAACTCGGGGCAGATGAAAGCGCTGCCGGCGTACGCCGCGTCCACGTGCATCCAGAGCTGAGCCTGGTTACCTGGAACACATGATGTCACTCAAGGTTGACCAGTGTGTTGATGTTTGGATCTGAGCTACGAACAGATGTAGGATCACTGCTTCATTTTATATGTACTAGTATCTTGGTAGCAAACACCTTCACAGTTAAACTGAAGAATCAATACAGATGGACGCGAATTAAACACGTTTGGAACTAGTGGTGTAATAAACCAATGGTACACTTTTAATATCGCGAAAAAAAGTATTCACAAAACTGTTTCAACAAACAGAAGCACTGTTTAGATGGTTCTAGCAATTGACATGTTCTCAGAGTTTTTCCATGTTGATTTGGCAGCTTAAGGAAGAATGATGACTGAGGACGAGAGGATACAGTGAGTCCAGCAGCTTTTAAAGCTGATGTTTGGACATATTTTGGTCAAGTACTGGACAATACTACACATATATACTTGCTACTACACTATCACAACACCAGAGTCAAGTACTGGACAATACTACACATATATACTTGTTACTACACTATCACAACACCAGAGTCAAGTACTGGACAATACTACACATATATACTTGTTACTACACTATCACAACACCAGAGTCAAGTACTGGACAATACTACACATATATACTTGTTACTACACTATCACAACACCAGAGTCAAGTACTGGACAATACTACACATATATACTTGTTACTACACTATCACAACACCAGAGTCAAGTACTGGACAATACTACACATATATACTTGCTACTACACTATCACAACACCAGAGTCAAGTACTGGACAATACTACACATATATACTTGTTACTACACTATCACAACACCAGAGTCAAGTACTGGACAATACTACACATATATACTTGTTACTACACTATCACAACACCAGAGTCAAGTACTGGACAATACTACACATATATACTTGTTACTACACTATCACAATGCCAGAGTCAAGTACTGGACAATACTACACATATATACTTGTTACTACACTATCACAACACCAGAGTCAAGTACTGGACAATACTACACATATATACTTGTTACTACACTATCACAACACCAGAGTCAAGTACTGGACAATACTACACATATATACTTGTTACTACACTATCACAACACCAGAGTCAAGTACTGGACAATACTACACATATATACTTGTTACTACACTATCACAACACCAGAGTCAAGTACTGGACAATACTACACATATATACTTGTTACTACACTATCACAACACCAGAGTCAAGTACTGGACAATACTACACATATATACTTGTTACTACACTATCACAACACCAGAGTCAAGTACTGGACAATACTACACATATATACTTGTTACTACACTATCACAACACCAGAGTCAATTACTGGACAATACTACACATATATACTTGTTACTACACTATCACAACACCAGAGTCAAGTACTGGACAATACTACACATATATACTTGTTACTACACTATCACAACACCAGAGTCAATTACTGGACAATACTACACATATATACTTGTTACTACACTATCACAACACCAGAGTCAAGTACTGGACAATACTACACATATATACTTGTTACTACACTATCACAATGCCAGAGTCAAGTACTCCACAATACTTCACACTTGTTACTACCCTATCATAATATATATTGTATCTTCTTGACAATACACACTTGTGTTGTGAAGTCAGATCGTGGAATAAACTAACTTGTGCAAACAGTACTGAGAAGATTTTTTAATTCACTTGATTTCCAAGTTTACTTCTCTATATAAATACACATCCTTCGTTCGAACTCAGTATATGTTCATGTAACATGTCTTGTTTTGTTATGAAGGTTTATTCAAAAGAAATGTAGTATCTCAAGTATTTCAATGTATGGTATCATTGGCCCAGTATCTTGATATATGTCGTCATCATATGGTATTGTACTACTACACTCCTCTAGTAACGATGGGATCAACTTGTGATCAAACAATAGTTCTTTTGATAAAGACTCACAAAAAGGTCCCAGTTCTGCGATGTTGTCGAACGCACACGACGGCGTCGTACCCAGAGTCGCACACACCTGCACGACAACACAGTGATGATGTCACGGACTGCATGAGGTCAAACATAGTACAGACTCCATCACTGGTCTTACGTAGACGGGGATCAGTCCTGCTGCTCGGTCCTCCTCCACCATCTTCCTCAGCAGGTCCAGCCTCATGGCGTAGCTGTTGTCCGTGGACACCATCCTCATCTTCACCGAGGCGATGAGACCTGCTCGCTCCACAGAAGAGTGAGCCTGGACAACATGATCAACCTTCAGTCTCTGTGGTCTCTCTGGAAATGTCCTCCTGGGCCTCGGGCGACGTCCTAACCTAATCACAGATCCAGCCCACGATTAAACCTGATCATCCGCGGCCAGACCGACCCGTGGCTGATCCACTCGTGATGCTGGTGCCTTCACCATCTAATCTAATGGATCTGATGGATCTTCAGGGAGCTTGAACTCTGCTCTTCACTTGACGTCATCGTCCGAACGTCACTTATTGCTGGAAGATCTAGTCGTGGAACCAGCTGGTTCTGGTTTCTTTAAACTCTAGCTCGGAATAAAAGTGTTGATTCTCAACATCGTGAATATATTGAAGACCTTCTCTGAGACACACCTGACCCTGAAAATAACATTTAGGATCCTTTTTATTCTTATTTGATGGACATCTATAACATGGACATGACTGCACCCTGATTGACAACTTAAGCTCGTAACTATAGCAACTGTAGTCCTGCAGTGACGTCATAGAACCACCAGAAATATTTAATAAATCACTTAAAATGGAGAAGACTGTGGTTTGACTTATAAAAATGTCTTTGTCAATTTAAAACATCAGGAAGAGCAAATATCTTGATTCTTAATTTAGAAATAAACCCAAGATTTAAAATCAAGAGCATAGTTTAAATGATTAAATATATATATATATACAGTATATACATATATATCTAATTCAGAATGAATTGTGTTATTCTCTTAAATCAACAATTTAATATTTTTTATTTTTATGTACATTTGGACTAGAGGTACAATACGTATCACAATACAGAGTCAACGATACAATGTATTTGGATATATTGTGATACTGTTTGAGCAATAATACAGTATATTGAGTTTCTTATTTGTAGAATCAAAAACTATACAACTGTCTCGTAAACACAAAGCTGTTACAGGCTTAATTCAAACAGATCTATGTTTGTATTTCACAAGAGAAGAAATACTTCAAGTGAATATTTGCATCTTCATTGTTAGTAAAAAAACAAATATTGAGACGTTAATATTGCAATATTTAAATGAATCAACTTTCTTGACTCTTATTTTGTTGTGGTTACCACTGAGGCTCTTGAAGGGGTTCACAGACTCACCTGCTCGGACGTGTACGCCACCAGCTTGGAGAAGATCTGGGGTTCGGTCCACTCTGGGTGGAGGTCCTGGATCTGACGCAGCGCTTTACAGCGAGCGGCCAGTAGAGACATGAGCGTGGCCTCGCTCGCCGTGCCCTGTGAGGACACCAGAGGTTTACCTTCGCTAATCTTTATCTTCTGGTTCAAAATATGTCACACGTTGGTTCATAAGTCATCAACAGTACAGTCATTACACCTGTTACTGATTAATACTCCTGTCTGATGACCTGCATCTGTTACTGATTAATACTCCTGTCTGATGACCTGCATCTGTTACTGATTAATACTCCTGTCTGATGACCTGCAGGTGATGTTGAGTCACATGATCGTGGATCCATCGCATGAACATGAAGCTGCACTTCCTGCATGACATGATGGTTGAACCAGACTCACAAGTCACCGGGGTCTCTTTGTCCCGAGTCGCTGCCCCCTCGACACCAGACGATCAGATGTGTTCAGGTGTGATATTATCATCTCGTTACTGAATGATTTCTACCTTCTCTTGTGGTTTTATTTGTATTATTTCACATTTAAACACGTTTGTTATTTATATTGACGCCAATAATTCACTGGGATGTTTGTCGTCACGACTCTCATCAGCTGCTGTGAGAGCGACGTGTTGCCATAGTGAGGACGAGCACTTACACATGAATGGGATGGAAACACACACACACACACACACACACACACACACCTCTCAGAGGAGCATGAAATGATCCGTCATCAATGCTCTCACAACATCCTGTGTGTCAATAAAGCTCTAAACTCAGGTTCAGCCTCTGAACTCACGCAAACAATTCCATCTCCATCAGCGTCTCGTCGAAACACTTCCTGTCAATTTAACAGCAGCTGTTTGGAAACATGATGGAAGAAAACCTGCCGTCGCCACTGACCACTGCGTTCAAAGTATAACCAGAGACTCCAGTGATTTTTACTGAATTCATTTTCTTCAAAAGCAAATCAATGGAGAACAAATGGCTTCATTTGCGTCGATCGTGTCTCGTGGAAGCTTCGTTTATTTAGAGAAGAGTTTCATCTCAATATTAACAGTTTTATTATTGTTTTTTATCTTATTGAAATGTTTAGTGTTTTTGAGCATGAAATTATTAAATTATTATTATTTTTATTAATAATTGAATTCAGTGATTTCCATATTGAAATGTTGGCATCGTTTATAACAACATTTTTATATTGAACTTAAAAGGCTACAAATTATAATAAATATTGAATCCAGAAAGATAATTAATTAAATATTTATCTCTGTGTGTAAAATAAAAGAGAAGTTATTCATTTTTATACTTGTTTTAAATTAAAATAATCATGAAACAAAATAAACCTGTCAATAAAGAAATGATGACATTAAACTGTTTAAAATAATAATAATGCAATGTTTAAACCTTTTTGTTTCTCAGGTTCAAGGTGAACCTTGACCCTGAGATACAGGGTTACATTTTTCCAGTTTGTAATGTTAAATTCAACCATCAATCATTAGCCCTTTCATTCGATGAGTAGTCAATGGAAACGACGGTAGCTGAAAGTTAACATCATAAACCTTGAATGAAACACTTCTTTAGCGGTGGATTGTGTCGTGGAGGTTTCACCACTAGATGTCGCTCACACGCACCTGGATCACGCCTCCTCCTTGGCCCCCGGACGAGGCTAGAAAGCACTCGGGCAGATTCAGCATCTTCCCCAACCAGTCCATCATCACCGTCTCCAGCTCCGTGCAGGCCGGACTGGCCGCCTGCGGGGTCAGAGGTCAGAGGTCAGATGAGGAAGTGGGCGGGGCCCAGAGACGGGGTTAGTTACCCAGCTGAAGCCGATGCAGCTCAGAGCGCCGGACAACATGTCGGCCAGCATGCTGGGGTGAGAGCAGCCGGTGGGGAAGTAGGCGTAGAAGTAGGGACTGTTCCAGTGAGTGATCTGAGGACACAAGAGGATCAGGTGTTCCACAGGGCTACGTGTCGGGCCCTTTTCTCTTCCTCTACGCTGGCTCGTCGTGAAAGTCTTCGTCATCCTGTGCGACACCAGGAGTGACTTTGGCTTTTTAGAAGTGTGTTGGTTTTATGAATCTTACCTTATTTATTACCTTAGTTATTAATTACCTTAGTTATTTATGGACGTTCATCAGTCTTGAATTTAATATATTACATTAGTTATTTATTACATTAGTTATTTATTACCTTAGTTATTTATACCTAGTTATTTATGGACGTTTATCAGTCTTGAATTTAGTATATTGATTTAGTTATATTACATTAGTTATTCTTTATTACATTAGTTATTTATTACATTAGTTATTTATTACCTTAGTTATTTATGGACGTTTATCAGTCTTGAATTTAATATATTACATTAGTTATTTATTACATTAGTTATTTATTACCTTAGTTATTTATGGACGTTTATCAGTCTTGAATTTAGTATATTACATTAGTTATTTATTACATTAGTTATTTATTACCTTAGTTATTTATTACCTTAGTTATTTATGGACATTTATCAGTCTTGAATTTAGTATATTACATTAGTTATTTATTACATTAGTTATTTATTACCTTAGTTATTTATGGACGTTTATCAGTCTTGAATTATTACCGTTTTCTTTTTTTTTTTTTATAGTTATTACTTATTACTTTTTTTATTTATTACATTAGTTATTTATTACCTTAGTTATTTATGGACGTTTATCAGTCTTGAATTTAGTATATTACATTAGTTATTTATTACATTAGTTATTTATTACCTTAGTTATTTATTACCTTAGTTATTTATGGACGTTTATCAGTCTTGAATTTAGTATATTACATTAGTTATTTATTACATTAGTTATTTATTACATTAGTTATTTATTACCTTAGTTATTTATTACCTTAGTTATTTATGGACGTTTATCAGTCTTGAATTTAGTATATTACATTAGTTATTTATTACCTTAGTTATTTATTACCTTAGTTTTTTTTTTCCTTTTTTTTTTTTTTATTTTTTTATTATGGACGTTTATCAGTCTTAATTTAATATTATTAGTTATTTATTAGTTAGTTTTATTACATTAGTTATTTATTACATTAGTTATTTATGGACGTTTATCAGTCTTGAATTTAATATATTACATTAGTTATTTATTACATTAGTTATTTATTACCTTAGTTATTTATGGACGTTTATCAGTCTTGAATTTAATATATTACATTAGTTATTTATTACATTAGTTATTTATTACATTAGTTATTTTTTACGTTAGTTATTTATGTTTAACAGAATCTTGAATTTAATATTTCAAATGTTGAACTTTTTTAATTGAAACATTTTCAGTCTGTTTTTTTTATTTTATTTATACAATATAATACAAAATAAAACATAATATAGTCCAAAAGTTTGTATATTTGATGGTTCAATATGTTTTTTCTACACATATAGTTTGATATTCAAATTTCAATAATAAAAAAATACATAATTTTCTAAATTGAATGTCATCTTTTGTTCATGTTGGTTCACAGTGACACCAGACAGAACCAACAGAGCACAGAACCACTCAATCCATCTTTCAGCCAATCATACGACACTCAGATGGTCATGTGACCACGTAGAAATGCATGATCCAGTAGCTCTGTGCTCTGTTGCTTTTGTCTGGTGACTCTATTACACCAACATTTATATTGAATTAAAAAAACTACAAATTTAAAAGTATTGAATTTTTTTGATTTTTTTTTTAAATCTTTTGAATAAGATGATGAAACTCTGTTTTCTTTCAGTAAAAACTTTTCAAATATTTGTAAATTTCAATGAAACTGTTCAATGTTCTGATGCACACTTGATGCAGTGCAGCTGCTCTGTGTTCAGTTCTGAGTCGATGGTTCTGATCGTGATGAAGTTCTCACCCCCGGCATGATGACTCGCTCCACGTCCTCCATCACCTCCTCGAAGGTCTCGGGCTCCTGCGGGGCCTCGCTGGGTATGAGAGGACGCAGGTACCCCGGCTCCACGTCCGGGTAGACCGGGCGCTCCTCGATGGTCTTCCAGTAGTCGGCCACGTAGTCCACCATCTCCTTGCCCAGACGCCGGAACTCTTCCACGTCCATCTTAACTCTGGACACCAAACATCTCTGGTTTCATGGCATTGATCGAATATGAAGCGGTCAGGGGTCAGGGGTCAGGGGTCGCCTCACAGCACGAAGGTTGCTGGTTCACTTCCAGGCCGAGCCAACTTGTGACCTATAGGTGTGTAGTTTGTGTGTTTGTGTTGTGTGGGTTTCCTCCGGACACTCCGGTTTCCTCCATACAGAGGTTCATTGAGAACTTGAGGAAATTGTCCATAGGTATGAGTGTGTGTGTGAATGGTTGTCTGTCTTTGTGTGTCCTGAGACAGACTGGTGTCCTGTCCAGGGTGTCCCCTGCCTCTCACCCTATGATACTGGGATAGACTCCACTCTCCCCGCGACCCCGGTAATGGATAAAGTGGTAGAAAATGAATGAACAGAAACATGATTTTCTATCAAGTTCTTCTGTTATTTTTAATCAAACCCACGTTGAAAATATCATGTAAAACTGAATATATTATGATCCATACATTGTTTTATACATTATCTTTTTTTATTAGTGATGTTATTTGGCGTCCTGTCCAGGGTGTCCCCTGCCTCTCGCCCATTGAAACGGGGATAGACTCCAGTCTCCCCGCGACCCCCGGAAGGGATAAAGCGATAGAAAATGAATGAACAGAAACAAGATTTTCTATCAAATATGTTCTGTTTAAAAAATCCATTTTCTCTTATGAAAGTTCGTCTGTTTTATATTATTTTTGATCAAACCCACGTTCAAAATATCATGTAAAACTGAATATATTATGATCAATACATTGTTTTAATTCATTCTAATAACAATACTATGAATATAAATGTACTATTTGGACATTTAATTATATTTTTATTCCAAGTGATTTCTCTGCAGACATTTCTCCAACTTTTATTTAATGATTTATCTGCATTTTTTGTTATCTTTCTTTATTAGTAATGTGATTTGTCTGTCTTTGTGTGTCCTGAGACAGACTGGCGTCCTGTCCAGGGTGTCCCCTGCCTCTCGCCCAGTGAAGCTGGGACAGACTCCAGTTTCCCCACGACCCCGGTAAGCGATAAAGTGATAGAAAATGAATGAATGAATGAATGAATGAATGAATGAATGAATGAATGAATGAATGAATATCTTGTGATCGTTTGTGTTTAAAATGTTTACAATTATTTTCTATAATCTGTATCCATCATATATACTTTATTAGATATTCTATAAATAACATGTATTTTCTGCTGCTATGACTGAGTGATTACGTTTGTCGTTTATATTCAGTCGTTTTTAATTCATGTCAGAAGCTGATTCCTTTGCCTAGTTGGAGGGCCAGCTCTGGAGAGTAAATGTACTTTAAATCTCTTAAAAAACTGCAGTAGAAACCATAGAAAATATCCTCCTGAAAATAATATTTCCAACATCGTACATGTCAGCAGCGTTACTACAACAACACCTGAAGAAGAGTCGATCAACGAGAACGTCTCCAATAATAAAATGAACAAACGCGTGAAAGTAAAGAGTCACGATGGCCTTTGTACCTCCTCGTGTATCACTGCACGAGTGTTCGCCTTTCTGTGTAACACCTTCATCCTTATCCCGCCTCAAATAGGATTACACACGTGCGCGTGCTTGTGTGTGTGTGTGTGGTTGTGTGTGTGTGGTTGTAAGAATGTGTGTGTGTGTGTGTGTGTGTGTGTTTGTAATAGTGTGTGCACGTGCTTGTAAGAGTGTGTGCTTGTAATAGTGTGTGTGTGCGTGCTTGTAAAAGTGTGTGTGTGTGCTTGTAATAGTGTGTGTGTGCGTGCTTGTAAAAGTGTGTGTGTGTGTTTGTAATAGTGTGTTTGTGTGTGTGTGTTTGTAATAGTGTGTGCACGTGCTTGTAAGAGTGTGTGCTTGTAATAGTGTGTGTGTGCGTGCTTGTAAAAGGTGTGTGTTGTTGTAATATTGTGTGTGTGCTTGTATGAGTGTGTGTGTGCTTGTATATGTGTTGGTGTGTGGTTGTAAGAGTGTATGTCTGCATGTGTGTGTAGTTGTGTTGGTGTGCGTGTGTATGTGGGGGTTGGTGACTTGTGTGTGTATAGTTGTGTTTGTCCGTACGTGTGTATGTAGTTGTGTGTATGTAAGTATGTGCGTTTGTGTGTGCAAGTCTACATATGTGCGTTTCTGCATGTGCAGATAGGTGTGTGTGTCTGCGTGTGCATGTAGTTGTGTGTGTGTGTGTGTGTGTGTGTGTGTGTGTGTGTTTGTTTTTTTTTTTTTTTTTTTTGTGTGTGTGTGTGTGTGTGTGTGTGTGTGTGTGTGTGTGTGTGTGTGTGTGTGTGTGTGTTGTACTCACATCTCCAGGTGACTCTTCACAGGCAGGTTGATGCTCCTCGTCCTCAGTGACACACTTGTTGAATGTGATTGTGTTTAAGCAGCAGAGAAGCTTTTATGTTTCCTCCTCTCTCTCTTCCTCTCTCTCTCTCTCTCTCTCTCTCTCTCTCCCCCTCTCTCTCTCTCTCTCTCTCTCTCTCCTCTCTCACCCCTCTCCCTCTCTCTCTCTCTCTCTCTCTCTCTCACCCCTCTCTCTCTCTCTCTCCCTCTCACCCCTCTCTCTCTCTCCCCCTCTCTCTCTCTCTTTCTCTCCCTCTCTCTCCCCTCTCTCTCTCTCCTCTCTCTCTCCCCCTCAGCCCTCCCACAGCTCAACACTCCTGCTAACAGCTCCCTCTAGAGGAGCAGCTCGTAACTACACATGTGTGATTTTAGTTTATTTAAATTCTACAAACATTGATAGAAGTGAAGAGAAGGTTTTCCTGCAGTTTCTCTAAAGTATCAAGAGACTCAACACACACATGTCGTGATGAGTTCACTGAGAGGGAGTGAGATGTTGAAACAAGTGTTTTGTTTTTATCCTGGTTTGACTTGATTCACACTTTCAAGTGTCACTGAAAACTAGATCATCAAATATACACAGTTGTTGTCAAAATATGTGAAAGATTATATATTTATACATGAATATATTTAAAATTCATGCCTCAATTGTTGTCATTTTGAATGATGTCAGAAAATCCTTATGGTATGAAGTAAAACATCTCCAGAGGTTCATGAAAGTATCTTGAAGGTGAGAGAAGAAGTTCTTCATCAACATGTTCCAGCTGCTCGTAAACACGTCAACACCAGTTAATCCACAGATTGTGACACGAGATGCTGACAAAGACTAATGATCTTTAAATCACCTTTACTACAGGTTTTAGCGCCATCTAGCGGAGAAACCCCTTTTTTTTTCCCAAAAAAAAATTTCCAAAGTATTTTTTTTTTGCATGATGTAAGACTTGATGTATGATTCATGTAGAGGTGAATGTATGAAATGTATGATTGATGTAAAAATGTATGATTGATGTATGAATGTATGATTGATGTATGATTGATGTATGATTGATGTATGAATGTATGATTGATGTATGAATGTATGATTGATGTATGATTATGATGTATGATTGATGTATGATTGATGTATGATTGATGTATGAATGTATGATTGATGTATGATTGATGTATGATTGATGTATGAATGTATGATTGATGTATGATTGATGTATGAATGTATGATTGATGTATGATTGATGTATGATTGATGTATGATTATTGTATGATTGTGATGTATTATTATTGTATGATTGATGTATGAATGTATGATTATTGTATGATTGATGTATGAATGTATGATTATTGTATGATTGATGTATGAATGTATGATTATTGTATGATTGATGTATGATTGTATGATTATTGATGTATGATTGATGTATGAATGTATGATTGATGTATGATTGATGTATGATTATTGTATGATTGAGGTATGAATGTATGATTATTGTATGATTGATGTATGAATGTATGATTATTGTATGATTGATGTATGATTATTGTATGATTGATGTATGAATGTATGATTATTGTATGATTGATGTATGATTATTGTATGATTGATGTATGATTGATGTATGAATGTATGATTGATGTATGATTATTGTATGATTGATGTATGATATTGTGGGTATGATTGATGTATGATTGATGTATGATTGATGTATGAATTATTATGATTGATGTATGAATTTTGGTATGATTGATGTGATGATAATGGTATGATTGATGTATGATATGTATGATTGATGTATGATTGATGTATGATTATTGTATGATTGATGTATGATTGATGTATGATTGAATGTATGATTGATGTATGATTGAGGTATGAATGTATGATTATTGTATGATTGATGTATGAAAGTGGTATGATTGAGTGTATGATTGATTTGTACATGAATTGTATGATTGAATGTATTAATGTATGATTGATGTATGATTGATGTATGATTGTAAATGATTAATTGATGTCATGATATGTATGATTGATGTATGAATTGTATGATGTATGATTGATGGTATTGATTGATGTATGATTGATGTATGATTGATGTATGATTATTGTATGATTGATGTATGATTGAGGTATGAATGTATGATTGATGTATGATTGATGTATGATTGATGTATGATTGATGTATGATTGTTGTATGATTGATGTATGATTGAGGTATGATTGATGTATGATTGATGTATGATTGATGTATGATTGATGTATGATTGATGTATGATTGAGGTATGAATGTATGATTATTGTATGATTGATGTATGATTGATGTATGATTGATGTATGATTGATGTATGATTGATGTATGATTGATTGTGATGATTGATGATGAATGTATGTATGATTATTGTATGATTGATGTATGATTGATGTATGATTGATGTATGATTGAGGTATGAATGTATGATTGATGTATGATTGATGTATGATTGATGTATGATTGAGGTATGAATGTATGATTGATGTATGATTGATGTATGATTGATGTATGATTGAGGTATGAATGTATGATTGATGTATGATTGATGTATGATTAATGTATGATTGATGTATGATTGGGAGAAGTGGTATGATATGATGTATGAATGTATGATTGATGTATGATTGATGTATGATTGAGTATGAATATGATGTGCGATGATAAAATGATGTATGAATGTATGATTGATGTATGATTATTGTATGATTGATGTATGATTATTGTATGATTGATGTATGATTGAGGTATGAATGTATGATTGATGTATGATTGATGTATGATTGATGTATGATTGATGTGTATGATTAAAATGTATGATTATATGTATGATTGATGTATGATTGATGGTATGAATAATTAGATATGAGATGTATGATTGAATGTATGATTGATGTATGATTGATGTTGATTGAATGTATGATTATTGTATGATTGATGGGCGTATGATTGATGTTTATGATTGATGTATGATTGATGATATGAACTAATGAATAGTACATGTTATTTGGTATGATTGATGTATGAGATTGTATGTATGATTGTATGATATGTATAAAGTGTAAATGATTGATGTATGATTGATGTATGAATGTATGATTATTGTATGATTGATGTATGATTATTGTATGATTGATGTATGTATGATTATGTATGATTATAATGTATGATTGATGTATGATTGATGTATGAATGTATGATTGATGTATGATTATTGTATGATTGATGTATGATTATTGTATGATTGATGTATGATTATTGTATGATTGATGTATGATTGAGGTATGAATGTATGATTGATGTATGATTGATGTATGATTGATGTATGATTGATGTATGATTATTGTATGATTGATGTATGAATGTATGATTATTGTATGATTGATGTATGATTATTGTATGATTGATGTATGTATGAATGTATGATTATTGTATGATTGATGTATGAATGTATGATTGATGTATGAATGTATGATGATTGTATGATTGATTTGTATGATTGATGTATGATTGATTGTATGATTGATGTATGATTATATGTATTGATTAATAAGTATGATTGGAGATGTATGATTGATGTATGATTGATGTATGATTGATGTATGATTGATGTATGATTGATGTATGATTGATGTATGATTGATGTATGATTGATGTATGAATGTATGATTATTGTATGATTGATGTATGATTATTGTTATACTCACCTTTTTTTTCTTTCCTTTTTCCCCCTTTTTTTTCCCTTCCTTTTTTTTTTTTTTTTTTTTTTCTTTTTTTCCCCCCCCTTCCCTTCCCTTTTTTTTTCCTTTTTTTTTTTTCTTTTTTTTTTCCTTTTTTTTTTTTTTTTTTTTTTTTTTTTTTTTTTTTTTTTTTTTTTTTTTTTTTTTTTTTTTTTTTTTTTTTGAAGATTCTCCTCCGTCAGTGAAGTCACGTGACCCTGAGCGCGTACATTCATCTCTGCCTACAAACATGGCCGCCGTCAGACCCGTAGACCAGCTGACCGTCTCCAGCTTCAAGTGTAGTCGCGAGTGACGTGTGACGACCTCGTGACCTCTCAACTCTCAACTCGCCGCGTCAGCTAAAATCAAGGCAATGAAGATCTTCTACTGCAAGGCATCTGAAGAGGTCTCGCTCGGATGGTTTTTCTTCTGGTGTCGGAATGATAAACACTAAGAGTCACAGAATCTAAACGTCAACAATCATCCGAGAACTCATGACGACAGAAGGAAGAAAAAAACAAAAACAGCGCAAGAGAAACTTTTTTTTTCAAGTAATCGTTCACATCCAGATAAATAAATACAGTTTTCTCGCCGCAACAATACTTTAAAATCTTAAATAGTGACGAGTGTCTGATTTCAAGTACAAGAAGCTTTTTCTTCACGTCTTCGCTTCAAACATCCATTTTTCCTTTGTTTCGTTGATCAAGAACCACATTCATATCTTCTTAACCTGTTTGACCTTTGACCTATATTAGTGCAGAGATAAACATGTTAAAATCATGATGAAGTTCGTCAAAATATGAATTTACCTGAGATTATTTTAACTGCTCGAAATCAAAGATGAACAGAAATTATTAAAATGATTATCTTGGTCGTTTAAAAATCTGAAAAATTCGTCTTTAACAGGAAATATCACTTAAATTAATTAAATGTAAACGTTTGAATCTTTACTGTCAAGTAAGTTTTTAATTTCACTAGTTTATCAATAACTTGAATTATTCTGCGTCAATTGAATCAAATCCAAGTTTTCTTGAGAGACTTTTGTCTAAAACAACAAATACATTTAAATCAGTTTAGTTTTTTTTAATTTTCTAACTTGACGGTAAAGATTGATTTTATTTAACTCGTAAAAACCTTGATCTCAAACAAAAGAGAAATGGAAGCGTTTATGAAGTGAAACTGACGTCGATCCTCCGAAGACACTTTTGTGGGATTCTACTGAAAACAGACGTCAGCCAATCACGCGCTGGGGTGAATCTGATTGGTTGAGAGCGAAGCCTGCGGCGCGGCAGCTTCACGTAGCTTATGTCCGACACGTCCGGGTCACAGTACTTGAAGTGCAAAACTGGTGAAGGAGGTTCTGGTCCTCGGGAGTCGCTGGTCCTGCCGGAGGTCACGGCAGCGACGCTTCCCGGACTCGTTTCCACGGCGGCGGGTCAGGCCGGCCGGGGCGGGGGTCATAAGGTCACCACGGTGCAGGCGTGTCGGAGCTTACAAGGCAACACGCCCCGGTTGAGCTGGTAGAACTCCACCAGCTGGATCAGGTCCGTGAACTTGGTGGCGCCGTCGTCAAGGCTGAAGAAGATCTGAGCGTCTTCTTCACACTGAGGACACACACGCGTTATGGACAGCAGGGGGCGACACTGCGCTACAAATAAACATCAACGACTCGTGTTTTTATGGAAAAACAATATAATATTGTCGTGATCAGGTATTTATTCTTATTTTTTAACACCTTAAATGTTTCATCTCTTGCAGCAGGAAAGGAGGAGAAGAAAGTAAAGGAGGAGCAGCAGGAAAGGAGGAGAAGAAAGTAAAGGAGGGCAGGAGGGGCACAGGAAAGGAGGAGAAGAAAGAAAGAAGGAGCAGCAGGAAAGGAGGAGAAGAAAGTAAAGGAGGAGCAGCAGGAAAGGAAGAGAAGAAAGTAAAGGAGGAGCAGCAGGAAAGGAGAGAAGAAGAAGGAGGACACAGTAAGGAGAGAAGAAAGTAAAGGAGGAGCAGCAGGAAAGGAGGAGAAGAAAGTAAAGGAGGAGCAGGAAAGGAGGAGAAGAAAGTAAAGGAGGAGCAGCAGGAAAGGAGGAGCAGCAGGAAAGGAGGAGAAGAAAGTAAAGGAGGAGCAGCAGGAAAGGAGGAGAAGAAAGTAAAGGAGGAGCAGCAGGAAAGGAGGAGAAGAAAGTAAAGGAGGAGCAGCAGGAAAGGAGGAGAAGAAAGTAAAGGAGGAGCAGCAGGAAAGGAAGAGAAGAAAGTAAAGGAGGAGCAGGAAAGGAGGAGAAGAAAGTAAAGGAGGAGCAGCAGGAAAGGAGGAGAAGAAAGTAAAGGAGGAGCAGCAGGTAAGGAGGAGAAGAAAGTAAGGGAGGAGCAGCAGGAAAGGAGGAGAAGAAAGTAAAGGAGGAGCAGGAAAGGAGGAGAAGAAAAGGAGGAGCAGCAGGAAAGGAGGAGCAGCAGGAAAGGAGGAGAAGAAAGTAAAGAAGGAGCAGCAGGAAAGGAGGAGAAGAAAGTAAAGGAGGAGCAGCAGGAAAGGAAGAGAAGAAAGTAAAGGAGGAGCGAAAGGAGGAGAAGAAAGTAAAGAGGGGCAGCAGGAAAGGAGGAAGAAGAAAGTAAAGGAGGAGCAGCAGGTAAGGAGGAGAAGAAAGTAAGGGAGGAGCAGCAGGAAAGGAGGAGAAGAAAGTAAAGGAGGAGCAGCAGGAAAGGAGGAGAAGAAAGTAAAGGAGGAGCAGCAGGAAAGGAGGAGAAGAAAGTAAAGGAGGAGCAGCAGGAAAGGAGGAGCAGCAGGAAAAGAGGAGGAGCAGGAAAGGAGGAGAAGAAAGTAAAGGAGGAGCAGCAGGAAAGGAGGAGCAGCAGGAAAGGAGGAGAAGAAAGTAAAGGAGGAGCAGCAGGAAAGGAGGAGAAGAAAGTAAAGGAGGAGCAGCAGGAAAGGAGGAGCAGCAGGAAAGGAAGAGAAGAAAGTAAAGGAGGAGCAGGAAAGGAGGAGAAGAAAGTAAAGGAGGAGCAGCAGGAAAGGAGGAGAAGAAAGTAAAGGAGGAGCAGCAGGAAAGGAGGAGAAGAAAGTAAAGGAGGAGCAGCAGGAAAAGAGGAGCAGCAGGAAAGGAGGAGAAGAAAGTAAAGGAGGAGCAGCAGGAAAAGAGGAGCAGCAGGAAAGGAGGAGAAGAAAAAGAGGACGCAGGAGAGGAGCAGCAGGAAAGGAGGAGAAGAAAGTAAAGGAGGAGCAGCAGGAAAGGAGGCTGGACTCACCGGTAGGATCTGGAAGTGTTTGATCTTCTGATGGTGGCACAAAGTAAGAACGAAAGCTTTGGGGTTACTTTGACTCACTCTGAGCAGAAACAACCTGAGAAGAAGAAGAAGAAACTCTTTAAATCTGCAGCAAAACTTTGTTCAGATTCTCATGGTCACAGTTTTAATGATTTTCATGTATTTTAATGTTGTATTTAAACATCTTTGTGTTTTTCTCTGACTTAAATCTTTTAGTTTTGTTCATGTTGTTATCAAATCATTGTAAGACGTGTCACTAGTTTTGTCAATTTTTAGATAAAACTTTAAAGGTCTTGTGTGGAGAGACTAGATCAATAAAGTATATATTTTAGTGAGTATTGTTTTGATTGTTTAAGCGCTTCGTGACCCTGGTCTGGAAAAGCACTTTATAAATAAGAATTACTTACTTCTTGAGATTAATGACGTATATGTTATAGTTGCACTATGTAACCACTAGAGGGCTCTGTCTCCATTCAAACATTTAAATGAAACGTATTTACTGTAAATAGAATAAAGAGTAACAATACTAGAGAAGTATGAATCCTCCTGTAAAATCATATTTGAAATCAAAGGAGACGAGGATGATTGACAGCTCACCCGTCCACTTGACCCTGTTGGTGAACGATGCGATGAGATTCTTCTCTGGTGATTCTTCCGTGAAACCACAGCTGCGTGACGTGGATGACTGACAGGAAATAAAGACATGATGAGTTCACCGACGAAATAAACGAGCGTTCACGGACGAGATGGACGAGCGTTCACGGACGAGATGGACGAGCGTTGATAGACGAGCGTTCACCGACGAGATAAACGAGCGTTCATAGACGAGATAAACGAGTGTTCACGGACGAGATGGACGAGCGTGCACGGACGAGATGGACGAGCGTGCACGGACGAGATGGACGAGCGTGCACGGACGAGATGGACGAGCGTGCACGGACGAGATGGACGAGCGTGCACGGACGAGATGGACGAGCGTGCACGGACGAGATAAACGGGCGTTCACGGACGAGATGGACGAGCGTTCAAGGACGAGATGGACGAGCGTTCACGGACGAGATGGACGAGCGTGCACGGACGAGATGGACGAGCGTGCACGGACGAGATGGACGAGCGTGCACGGACGAGATGGACGAGCGTGCACGGACGAGATGGACGAGCGTGCACGGACGAGATGGACGAGCGTTCACGGACGAGACGGACGAGCGTTCACGGACGAGATGGACGAGCGTTCCACGGACAATGGACGAGCGTTCACGGACAGAGATGGACGAGCGTTCACGGACGAGATGGACGAGCGTTCACGGACGAGATGGACGAGCGTTCACGGACGAGATGGACGAGCGTTCACGGACGAGATGGACGAGCGTTCTCACGGACGAGATGGACGAGCGTTCACGGACGAGATGGACGAGCGTTCACGGACGAGATGGACGAGCGTTCACGGACGAGACGGACGAGCGTTCACGGACGAGATGGACGAGATGGACGAGCGTTCACGGACGAGACGGACGAGCGTTCACGGACGAGACGGACGAGCGTTCACGGACGAGATGGACGAGCGTTCAAGGACGAGATGGACGAGCGTTCACGGACGAGATGGACGAGCGTTCACGGACGATGTACGGACGATGGACGAGCGTTCACGGACGAGATGAGACGCAGCGTCACGGACGAGATGGACGAGCGTTCAAGGACGAGACGGACGAGCGTGCACGGACGAGATAAACGAGCGTGCACGGACGAGATGGACGGAGCCGTTCACGGGACGAGATGGACGAGCGTTCACGGACGAGATGGACGAGCGTTCACGGACGAGACGGACGAGCGTTCACGGACGAGACGGACGAGCGTTCACGGACGAGATGGACGAGCGTTCACGGACGAGATGGACGAGCGTTCACGGACGAGATGGACGAGCGTTCACGGACGAGATGGACGAGCGTTCACGGACGAGAGGAGCACGGACAGAGGGCGTTCACGGACGAGATGGACGAGCGTTCACGGACGAGATGGACGAGCGTTCACGGACGGACAAGATGGACGAGCGCTCACGGACGAGATGGACGAGCGTTCACGGACGAGATGGACGAGCGTTCACACGGACGAGATGGACGAGCGTTCACGGACGAGATGGACGAGCGTTCACGGAGACGAGGATGGACGAGCGTTCACGGACGAGATGGACGAGCGTTCACGGACGAGATGGACGAGCGTTCACGGACGAGATGGACGAGCGTTCACGGACGAGATGGACGAGCGTTCACGGACGAGATGGACGAGCGTTCACGGATGGCGATGGACGGACGAGCGTTCACGGACGAGATGGACGAGCGTTCAGGGACGACGATGGACGAGCGTTCACGGACGAGATGGACGAGCGTTCACGGACGAGATGGACGAGCCGTTCACGGACGAGATGGACGAGCGTTCACGGACGAGATGGACGAGCGTTCACGGACGAGATGGACGAGCGTTCACGGACGAGATGGACGAGCGTTCCGCACGGACGAGATGGACAGCGTTCACGGACGAGATGGACGAGCGTTCACGGACGAGATGGACGAGCGTTCACGACACGGACGAGATGGACGAGCGTTCACGGACGAGATGGACGAGAACGCTCACGGACGAGATGGACGAGCGTTCACGGACGAGATGGACGAGCGTTCACGGACGAGATGGACGAGCGTTCACGGACGAGATGGACGAGCGTTCACGGACGAGATGGACGAGCGTTCACGGACGAAGATAGAGAGACGGCTCACGGACGAGGGACGAGCGTGCACGGACGAGATGGACGAGCGTGCACGGACGAGATGGACGAGCGTTCACGGACGACACGGACGAGCGCTCCATGGACGAGATGGACGGGCGTTCACGGACGAGATGGACGAGCGTTCACGGACGAGATGGACGAACGTTCATGGACGAGATGGACGAGCGTTCACGGACGAGATGGACGAACGTTCATGGACGAGATGGACGAACGTTCACGGACGAGATGGACGAGCGTTCACAGACGAGATGGACGAACGTTCATGGACGAGATGGACGAGCGTTCACGGACGAGATGGACGAGCGTTCACGGACGAGATAGACAAGTGTTCACGGACGAGATAGAGATAGAGATAGAGTGTGGTGAGCACCTGAGTTGAGTGACGGGTGGTGCAGAGGACTGTGAGATCCCAGCACGTTCATCCTCTGAGTTCTCTTCTGAGGAGACAAAGAATCAGTGTCTTCGTCCAGGCTGGTCTCTCCATCACTCACCCTCCAGGCGTGACCCTCCTCCAGGGCGGCGCTCTGAGCCTCCACCGGGTTCTCGATGACTCGGCCGATCCGGCCCGAGAAGTCCATCGCCACCAGGGAGTTTTCCGAGACGCTCCGCTAGAGGGCGGCAGAGAGTCGGGTCAGCAACAGAGTGGGATCGACTCGTCTGGTCTGACTCACCGGAGCAGAGAAGTGAGACAAGAGAGTTTTTCTCTGCAGAGGAATCTTGTAGTTCTGGTACAAAATGATGCCAAACTGCAGACAAACGTGGAGATTAAATAATAATATTAACAACAACAATCAAATAGTTTGAATAAAACCTTGAAGAGTCTAAACGCCGTCGTCCAGCAGGTCCTGCTTTGTTCGTCCTCCGAGCACAGAAGCCTCAAGTCCTTCAGCTCTGCACGACACTTGCTGGGCTGAGGAGACACGTGTTTTCATTTAGAATAGTATTATTTTAGATTTGTATTACTTTAATACACACTTGATTTAACATGCTTTTATTTTATAATATTATTATTTTATATTTATATTACTTTAATACACACTTGATTTAACATGCTTTTTTATATTTTATTTTAATATTATTATTTTATATTTATATTACTTTAATACATTACTTTACTAACATTGATTTAACATGCTTTTATTTTATAATATTATTATTTTATATTTATATATTTAATATTTATTTTATATTTATTTATATTTAATACACACTTGATTTAACATGCTTTTATTTTATAATATTATTATTTTATATTTATATTACTTTAATACACACTTGATTTAACATGCTTTTATTTTATAATATTATTATTTTATATTTATATTACTTTAATACACACTTGATTTAACATGCTTTTATTTTATAATATTATTATTTTATATTTATATTACTTTAATACACACTTGATTTAACATGTTTTTATTTTATAATTTATTTTTTATATTTATAATATTATTTTCTTATTTTATATTTATATTCTTTAATTTCTATACACACTTGATTTAACATGCTTTTATTTTATATAACTATTATTATTTTATATATTTATATTACTTTAATATACACTTGATTTAACATGTTTTTATTTTATAAACTATTATTATTTTATATTATATTACTTTAATACAGACTTGATTTAACATGCTTTTATTTTATAATATTATATTTTATTTTGTATTATATAATACACACTTGATTTAACATGTTTTTTTTATTTTATAATATTATTATATTATATTTAATACTTATACACACTTGATTTAACATGTTTTTATTTTATAATTTATTTTCTTATTTTATATTATTTTTCTTTAATATAGAATTGATTTAACATGCTTTTATTTTATAAACTATATAGTTATTTTATATTATTTTTCTTTAATATAGACTTGATTTAACATGCTTTTATTTTATAAACTATATAGTTATTTTATATTATTTCTCTTTAATATAGTCTTGATTTAACATGCTTTTATTTTATAAACTATATAGTTATTTTATATTATATTACTTTAATATAGTCTTGATTTAACATGCTTTTATTTTATAAACTATATAGTTATTTTATATTATTTTTCTTTAATATAGTCTTGATTTAACATGCTTTTATTTTATAAACTATATAGTTATTTTATATTATATTACTTTAATATAGTCTTGATTTAACATGCTTTTATGTTTATATAATATTTTACTTTAATATAGTTTATTTAACACAATTTTATTTTTATATTATTTTACTTAAATATAGTTTATTTAACGTGCTTTTATTCCTGTAAGACTCTGTAGGCCTCACTGCTGGCAGAAGAACATGGAAGAACCTCTGACCTTGATGCAGAAGCAGAAGTCCGTGGGCGCGCCGTGCTGCTTCCTGCCAGAGGTGGCGCTGAAGATGTTACTGTCCTCGACGTCGGCCAGAAGCTGCAGGTGTCGCGGCTCCTGCAGGTGGAGGTGAGTCATGACGGTCCTGCAGGAAGGTGGAGGACGAAGACGTTACCTTGGACGTGCCTTTGGTGGAGCAGTAAAGTCCGGAGCGTCTCAGGAACATGTAGACCTTCTTCCACGACTTCCTGCCCACTTCCTTCACGTACAGGTGACCCTGGACCTCTGGACAGCTGCTGGTCGCCAGGAAGTTCTGCACAGGAAGTTGACACTTGACCTTCGTCGTCCTCATTATCATCATCATCTCCATCTTCATCATCATCATCACCAACATCTCCATCATCATCATCTCCATCATCATCATCATCATCTCCATCTTCATCATCATCATCACCAACATCTTCATCATCATCATCATCATCATCTCCATCTTCATCATCATCATCTTCATCTCCATCATCATCATCATCATCATCTCCATCATCATCATCTCCATCATCATCATCTCCATCTTCATCATCATCTTCACGATCATTTATCATCATCATCGTCATCATCATCTTCATCATCATCATTATCTTTATCATCTTCATCATCATCATCTCCATCATCATCATCATCTCCATCATCATCATCATCATCTTCACGATCATTTATCATCATCATCTCCATCTTCATCATCATCATCTCCATCTTCACCATCATCTTCACGATCATTTATCATCATCATCATCATCATAATCATTTCTATCATCTTCATCATAATCATCATCTTCATCGTCATCATCATCATCTTCATCATCACTGTCTTCCTCATCATCATTATCTTTATCATCTTCATCATCATAATCATCGTCTTCATCATCATCATCGTCTTCATCATCATCATCATCTTCATCATCATCATCGTCTTCATCATCATCGTCTTCATCATCATCGTCATCTTCATCATCAACATCTTCATCATCAACATCTTCATAATCGTTTCTATCATGGTCATCATCAGAGGTACTAGGGTCAAAGGTCAGCTATATTTACCTGCAGCAGCTGTGAGGGGAGGATGGTTCTGTTGGTTTCCTGACACCAGGCGACCATGTGTTCGGGGAAGAACGTCTGCAGGACATTTATACTTTAGACTGGATTATGAAAACAAATACACTTTATATTCCTTTTATTTTATAATAAACTATCAAGTTGTTTTTTTCAAGATTATGACTTTTGACCTTTTTTAAAAACATATCTTCAAATATAAACAATATTCTAACAGTATTAAATAGTATTTTAATAGTATGTTCACCGTATTTAACAATATATAACAGTATTTCACCATTATTCAGTTTTTTTCCACAGTTTTTAACAAAACAGTATTTTAAGAGCATTTAACAGTATTGTAACAATATTTTAACACTGTTAGCAGTATTTTCACAGTATTTTAACACTGTTGACAGTATTGTCACAGTATTCTAACAGT
Source organism: Callionymus lyra (assembly GCA_016630915.1). Taxonomy (NCBI): domain Eukaryota; kingdom Metazoa; phylum Chordata; class Actinopteri; order Syngnathiformes; family Callionymidae; genus Callionymus; species Callionymus lyra. Next base: position 1,508,445 of record JACEEU010000748.1, read on the forward strand.
ATTGTCAAAGTATTCTAACAGTATTGTCACAGTATTCTCACAGTATTATGACAGTATTGTCAAAGTATTCTAACAGTATTGTCACAGTATTCTAACAGTATTGTCAAAGTATTCTAACAGTATTGTCACAGTATTCTAACAGTATTGTCAAAGTATTCTAACAGTATTGTCACAGTATTTTCACAGTATTGTCACAGTATTGTCACAGTATTGTCACAGTATTTTCACAGTATTGTAACAGTATTGTCACAGTATTGTCACAGTATTGTCACAGTATTCTGACAATATTGTAACAGTATTATCACAGTATTTTCACAGTACTGTCACAGTATTGTCACAGTATTCTGACAGTATTGTAACAGTATTGTCACAGTATTGTCACAGTATTGTCACAGTATTGCCACAGTATTGTCACAGTATTGTCACAGTATTGTCACAGTATTGTCACAGTATTGCCACAGTATTTTCACAGTATTGTAACAGTATTGTCACAGTATTGTCAGAGTATTTTCACAGTATTGTCACAGTATTCTGACAGTATTGTAACAGTATTGCCACAGTATTTTCACAGTATTGTAACAGTATTGTCACAGTATTGTCACAGTATTGTAACAGTATTGTCACAGTATTGCCACAGTATTGTCACAGTATTTTCACAGTATTTTCACAGTACTGTCACAGTATTGTCACAGTATTGTCACAGTATTGTCACAGTATTGCCACAGTATTTTCACAGTACTGTCACAGTATTGTCACAGTATTGTCACAGTATTTTCACAGTATTTTTAAACATTACCAGAGGATTCCTGAAGAATTCATATTTGGCAAAGTTCTTCCTGAAGAGGAATCTGCTGTCGCTGCTCATGGACGTCTGGACTTGAACCACCGACTCGTGATCCTCGAGGCAGCGTTCTGGACACACATGGACAAGATGATGTCACTTCCTTTTCTCATGAGAGTCACATGACGGTGAGTCACATGACCGTGAGTCACCGTGACGACGCGTCTCACGCAACAACTTGAGATGAATGTTGAGTCACGACGATGTCATCCCTTCAGGAGGGACGACAAAAGCGTTAAAAACCATCAAACGACACCATCTTGATTCTATTCTTT
>JACEEU010000748.1:1514560-1519560 GCA_016630915.1 Callionymus lyra
TCCTGGAGAAGGTTCTAAAAAGATCGTCCACAGATAGATCAGCGACTCACAAGTAGATCAGCGACTCACAAGAAGATCAGCGACTCACACTCGACACCTCGTGAACTCCACGACACGACCTACGAAGACAAACCACTGGTTCGAACCCGTGACCCGTCGAGGCTTCACACGCCGCCGACCTCGAGGGTCAACGATGAGTCGCTTCAGACACATGTTTTCCATCAGATCTTCACACACACACACACACACACACACACACACGCACGCACACGCACACGCACACACACACCAGCTGAGAGAAGTGAATTCAAGTCGTCAGTTTTAATTCTGACGTCAAAACAGATCCACAGCTGTGATTGGCCGGCTGGGCGGCAAAGCATCAGGGTAGCTGTCGAGGTCACCGTGACTGAGAGCGTTGTTCAGAGGTTTGATGTCTGACGTGCAAGTTTTTAAAAAATGTTAAATAAATGTTTAAATTAAAGTAAAAAAAAAAATCAAGTCAGCACGACTTCCTGGATTTCGTTAATCGCGGAAGTTTTAGAACGTATCATGTCGTGTCGTGCTTGTCGTAACGTAACGTAGCGTAATGTAACGCAACTTAGAATAACGTAACATAGAGAAACGTAACGCAACGCAATGTAGAGTAACGTAACGTAGAGTAACGTAACATAGAGTAACGTAACGTAGAGTAACGTAACAGAGTAACGTAACGCAAAGTAACGTAACAGAGTAACGTAACGCAACGAAACGTAGAGTAACGTAGCGTAGAGTAACGTAACATGGAGAAACGTAACATTGAGAAACGCAACGCAACGTAGAGTAACCTTACATAGAGTAACGTAACATAGAGAAATGTAACGCAACGTAACATAGAGTAACGTAACAGAGTAACATAACGCAACGTAGAGTAACGTAACGTAGAATAACGTAACGTAGAGTAACGTAACATAGAGTAACATAACGCAACGTAGAGTAACGTAACGTAGAGTAACGTAACATAGAGTAACGTAACATAGAGTAACATAACGCAACGTAGAGTAACGTAACGTAGAGTAACGTAACATAGAGTAACGTAACGTAGAGTAACGTAACATAGAGTAACGTAACATAGAGTAACATAACGCAACGTAGAGTAACGTAACGTAACGTAGAGTAACGTAACGTAGAGTAACGTAACATAGAGTATCGTAATATAGAGTAACGTAACATAGAGAAACGTAACGCAACGCAACATAGAGTAACGTAATATAGAGTAACGTAATATAGAGTAACGTAACATAGAGTAACGTAACGCAACGTAACATAGAGTAACATAACGTAGAGTAACGTAACGTAGAGTAACGTAGAGTAACGTAACGTAGAGTAACGTAACGTAGAGTAACGTAACGTAGAGTAACATAGAGAAATGTAACGCAACGTAGAGTAACGCAACGTAGAGTAACGTAACGTAGAGTAACGTAACGTAGAGTAACGTAACGTAGAGTAACGTAACGTAGAGTAACGTAAAGTAGAGTAACGTAACAGAGTATTGTAACGCAACGTAACATAGAGTAACGTAATGCAACGTAACGTAGAGTAACGTAACATTGAGTAATGTAATGCAACATAACATAGAGTAACGTAACATAGAGTAACGTAATGCAACGTAATGTAGAGTAACGTAACATAGAGTAACGTAATGCAACGTAACATAGAGTAACGTAACATAGAGTAACGTAATGCAACGTAACTTAGAGTAACGTAACATAGAGTAACGTAACATAGAGTAACGTAACATAGAGTAACGTAATGCAACGTAACATAGAGTAACGTAACATAGAGTAACGTAATGCAACGTAACTTAGAGTAACGTAACATAGAGTAACGTAATGCAACGTAACATAGAGTAACGTAACATAGAGTAACGTAATGCAACGTAACATAGAGTAACGTAACAGAGTATCGTAACGTAACGTAATGCAACGTAACAGAGTATCGTTACGTAACGTAACATAGAGTAACGTAATGCAACGTAACATAGAGTAACGTAACATAGAGTAACGTAATGCAACGTAACGTAGAGTAACGTAACATAGAGTAACGTTATGCAACGTAACATAGAGTAACGTAACATAGAGTAACGTAATGCAACGTAACATAGAGTAACGTAACATAGAGTAACGTAATGCAACGTAACATAGAGTAACGTAATGCAACGTAACAGAGTATCGTAACGTAACGTAACATAGAGTAACGTAACAGAGTATCGTAACGTAACGTAACATAGAGTAACGTAATGCAACGTAACTTAGAGTAACGTAACACAGAGTATCGTAACGTAACGTAACATAGAGTAACGCAACGCAAAGTAGAGTAACGTAACGTACCGTCCGCAATTAACCAGGGACCATCATTTAATCCGACCATGACTTTCTGAATCATATTAAATTTAACTCTCACTGTTGGAGTCAAATCTACTGCAATCCTGTGATTTTGTGATCTGAACCTGATATAAATTTGGCAAAAACTGATTCTAATTCTCGAAAAGCTAACAAAGTTATTGTCAGTACTTGTTAGAGGACGATATACTACCATAACATAGGAAAATTGTGTAATTAGCTTTTTTATGAAAGTTTAAAAGTTAAATGTAAAACATTTTTCTTCTTATTCGTCTGTTTTCAGGTAAAAACAATGTTTTCTCTCCGTTCATCAGCTCAATAAATGCCCTCTTTTCTCTCCTCCTGGTACTTGGCAGGCCGTGGTCGGCGGGTCAGTGCCGCCCAAATACCCTTCTGTCAGAATTTAGCCGGGCCTGCTCCGGTCTTTGTTTTAAAAAAAGAAACAGTGTCCATTGAAGAGCCCGGTCCGGCCCATACGACCCGAGCCGGCTCCCATTAACAAGCGCCCTCTATAAAAGACCCTCAGACTGTACCGAGGTGTGTGGTCCGGGACCGCCTCCTGACGTCTGGATGATGAGCTGTAGACACAAAAACCTGAATGGGGACCCGGGACAATCGGGCCGGTCCCCATTGAGCGCCCGCCGTCAGCGGGAGTGGGTGGCGCTTGCCAGGAAAACTGCTGACTCATGAGGAAGAGACGGCGAACTGTCCCTTGTCATCCAATTACTGCGTCAAATTAAGACCCAAGACACAGAGGCCTGTCCGGCCCAACAAAGCCCGGGGACGGCATAAAGGGAAGCGAGGAAGGGGGGCCGGGACGGATCGGGAGGGGAAGCCTCTCAGTACACAGCGACAATACAGAGTCATGTACTGTGGCCGCCGCCGCCTCCCCGGTGCAGTCATGCATCGCTACTGTATATCGGGGAGTTAGACCCACAGAGACGGCTCTGTCCCGGAACAATGGGGTCTTCACACCAGCTCGTCCCCGAGTTGAGGGGTGCAGGGTTCTGAAGATGACCTGGGTCACGTTTAATTAGCGACGCAGGTCAGAGGCCACAAATTCAGGTCAAACACTTAAAAAGAAGGAAAATAAATATAGAGCCCGGGCTGGTCCGAGACCGGAGGACGTGACTCGCGTGTGATTGGATATCCATGGTGCCTTCGGTCTGAGCGTCGTGCTCCAGTGGGGCGGGTCAGAAGTCCAGAAAGAACGACCAACTTCTCAGGTTCCATCTGTAGATCTCAAGGTACCTCTCACCATTGAACAGATCCCAGATTTCCAAAGCTTCTTCACCTATCTGAGGAGATGGTTTGAGGTCTTCACCCTCTGAGGGGGTGGTTTTGGGTTTTCCCCCTTCGGGGGGGTTGGTTTGGGGTCTTCCCCTTTCTGGGGGGGGGTTTTGTTTTTTCCCCTCTGGAGATGGTTTGAGGTCTTCACCTATCTGAGGAGATGGTTTGAGGTCTTCACCCATCTGAGGAGATGGTTTAAGGTCTTCACCCATCTGAGGAGATGGTTTGAGGTCTTCACCTATCTGAGGAGATGGTTTGAAGTCTTCACCTGTCTGAGGAGATGGTTTGAGAGGAGATGGTTTGAGGTCTTCACCTATCTGAGGAGATGGTTTGAGGTCTTCATCTATCTGAGGAGATGGTTTGAGGTCTTCATCTATCTGAGGAGATGGTTTGAGGTCTTCATCTATCTGAGGAGATGGTTTGAGGTCTTCATCTATCTGAGGAGATGGTTTGAGGTCTTCACTGGATGCTAACATAACCGTCCAGTCCATGTCTACCCTGTGATCTCGATGCTAGTGAGGTCGACGTGGTTCCAGTCGTCAGACCTGTATTCAAGTTCCAGAACCTTGTTCTAGCAAACATAGCAGATGGTTAGATGTGAAGCCCTTATTCCAGGACAACCTCCGAGCGGTGGCCACTCAACCCCAGGACATCTTAAACAAGATAAGCCGTTTGTTTGACCACACGCCATCTTTAAGTAGGTCTTGGCCGCGGCTCGGCGTCGACGTCCTGCTGAGCGGCGCCCGGAACGACGTACTTATTATCGTACGAGGGAATGTTGCCCGGAACCACAGGGGGAGCAGAAGTCTCCTCAGACCACTGCCGGTCTGAAGCCAGGGTCCGGTTACAGCCTGGGGGTCGGAGTGAAGGGGGTCAGAGAAGGGGGTCGGAGTGAAGGGGGTCAGAGAGAAGGGGGTCAGAGAGAAGGGGGTCAGAGAGAAGGGGGTCCAGCGACAGAGGTGAATAAAGAGGGTCGTCACTGGTGTGATGTTAGCAAGACAGTGCAACCAGAAACCGTCCAGTCACCGACGAGAGATGATCTCATTTCTAAATGTTAGCTCAGCGCCGGGTTCATCTGTCGTCAGCGAAGAAGTTCCAGGAAGAGAATCACCTAAAGGTCTCGGTGTCGTTTGAAACAAGGATCATCCGCCGCAGCTACAAACAAACCTTCCCTTTCTCGGTGGAATCACAGTGTGTGCCGCGCCGCGGGGAAGTACAGACTGTCCCTGAAGAGGCTTCTGTGAGGAGGCCAAGTTCACAGCGTGTTCTGAGACCTGGACTCTCAGGTCGAGCACTTGTTCTGGTCTTTGTCTCTCAGTGTCTCTCACACAT
>JACEEU010000748.1:1524560-1587060 GCA_016630915.1 Callionymus lyra
AATAATATATTTGTATTTAATTAAGTAAAATTAAATACAATTAACCGTAAAAATAATTGAATAATGTATCAACAACAACATATACAATATATATAATATATATAATATATAATATATAATATATATAATATATATTATATATGATATATATACATATATAATTACATATATAAGTATATTATTATATCTTATATATATACTCTATGAAAAACTGGATAACATCAAAACGACGATACAAGTACAGTTATGGACGTATGAACTTCTCAACAACACAAACTTCCCAACAACACAAACTTCACAACAACACAACAACACAAACTTCCCAACAACACAAACGTCACAACAACACAACAACACAAACTTCCCAACAACACAAACTTCCCAACAACACAAACTTCACAACAACACAAACTTCCCAACAACACAAACTTCCCAACAACACAAACTTCACAACAACACAAACTTCACAACAACACAAACTTCCCAACAACACAAACTTCCCAACAACACAAACTTCCCAACAACACAAACTTCACAACAACAACACAACACAATCTTCCAGTAACACTCAACCATTGACTCGCCAACGACTCAAACAAACCAGGATTCTTTTGCAATAAAACATCATTAGTCGAGTTAATCTCGATCTAATGTTTCACTTCTTTTCTCTTCACTGCTGAATCTAAAAAACATCATCATTCCTTCCATGAAGTTCATAATATTTCTGTGAATATTGTGTTGAATCTTTGACTCGAGCTTCATAAACTGTGATTTACTCGCATTTATTCCAACGTTTCCCAAACACAACATTCTTTTCCGACTCGGAGGAAGAACTTAGTGTCTGGACATGTGTTTGTTTGGCAGAAGCTTCTCCTCCTCCTCCTCACTCCTCCTCCTCCTCCTCCTCCTCCTCCTCCTCCTCCTCCTCCTCCTCCTCCCTCCTCCTCCCTTCCTCCTCCTCCTCCTCCTCCTCCTCCTCCTCCTCCTCCTCCTCCTCCTCCTCCTCCTCCTCCTCCCTCCTCCTCCTCCTCCTCCTCCTCCTCCTCCTCCTCCTCCTCCTCCTCCTCCCCTCCTCCTCCTCCTCCTCCTCCTCCTACTCCCTCCTCCCTCCTCCTCCCTCCTCCTCCTCCTCCCTCCTCTCTCCTCCTCCACTCCTCCCTCCCTCCTCCTCCTCCCCTCCTCCTCCCTCACTCCTCCTCACCACTCCTCCTCACCCCTCCTCCTCACTCCTCCTCCTCCTCACTCCTCCTCCTCACTCCTCCTCCTCACTCCTCCTCCTCCTCCTCACTCCTCCTCCTCCCTCCTCCTCACTCCTCCTCACCACTCCTCCTCACCACTCCTCCTCACCACTCCTCCTCACTCCTCACTCCTCACTCCTCACTCCTCCCTCACTCCTCACTCCTCACTCCTCCCTCAGTCCTCCTCCGAAGCCATTACGACCAGAACCCGACCCGGGATCGTGGTCCGGTCCAGGAACGTTTGGGAAACATTGCGTCACATGTCACTCATGAGTTACTGTAACCTGAAGGTCGTTAGAAGAAGTTTGTTCTCGGACCAGAAGAACTTCTGCTCAATGTGACGACAGAACCGACACATGGAAGGTTCAACAGAACCATCTGTCAATCAAACACGTGAACTGAACTGAGGACGTTCTCGAGGTCAACGATTGACCTTGAACGACCTCTGACCGTCACCACTGTCACCAGAACCTAAACATACATGTAGGTGTGCGACTCTGGTCTCCTGGACTCACATGTTTATCCGAGGCAGGTTCTCCGGGCGGCAGTGACCCGGGGCTCAGCACAGGGGAGCTCGCTGGACTGCACAGTTCAGGGAAGGGGTTCGGTATGGCTGGTAGAGATGAAGTCCTGAGCTGCTGCTCCACCTCCTGCAGCCTCCTGGACGACAGAGAACCATTGAAGTCAAGATGAGGAACTTGAAGTAGAAAGTAAAAGGTGCAGATCTAAGAGTATTGATGGAGTTTAGAGTTTAGCAAGTTAGCATTTATGTTTGATGTTGAGTCAGAACATTTTTAATTCTCAAGCTTCATTTCAAAAAAGTGTTTTGACGAAAATGACATCAAGGATAAAGATGTGTGTTGATAAATATCACAAAAGGGTCAACGATACAATATATAGTGATACTGTAGTAACAAGTATATATGTGTAGTATTGTCCAGTACCTGACTCTGGTGTTGTGATAGTGTAGTAACAAGTATATATGTGTAGTATTGTCCAGTACTTGACTCTGGAGGTTGTGATAGTGTAGTAACAAGTATATATGTGTAGTATTGTCCAGTACTTGACTCTGGTGTTGTGATAGTGTAGTAACTAGTATATATGTGTAGTATTGTCCAGTACTTGACCCTGGTGTTGTGATAGTGTAGTAACAAGTATATATGTGTAGTATTGTCCAGTACTTGACTCTGGTGTTGTGATAGTGTAGTAACAAGTATATATGTGTAGTATTGTCCAGTACTTGACTCTGGTGTTGTGATAGTGTAGTAACAAGTATATATGTGTAGTATTGTCCTGTACTTGACTCTGGTGTTGTGATAGTGTAGTAACAAGTATATATGTGTAGTATTGTCCAGTACTTGACTCTGGTGTTGTGATAGTGTAGTAACAAGTATATATGTGTATATATGTATATATTTACTTGTGTCAGGCCTGCAACATTAGTTTTTTTTTCTTTTTAAAACCGATACAGTAGTGTCAAAAAAAAAGAATATTTAAGTGCCTTAATGAATATTTCTTCTAATCAAGGACTTTTGTTTTTGGGGTCGAGGTCACACTCGTCCCCTAGAGGTCGGGGTCACGACACGGGAAAGCGAAGTCAACTGTCAAGAAGAGGCGTCACGAGGGCAGAAGAATGAAGCGTCTCTGAGCAACATCTCATGTCTGTTTCCGTCTGATCTCTGGTAACGAAGCGTCTCTGCGAGGAAATCTCAGACCCCTGCAGCCGCGGCTACAGTACTGCAGTATTCATGGGCATCAATATATAATGAACACATTACTTTTAAGCTGTTTTCAAATTAGCTGCACGCGGCGCAAGTTAGCGGAGGCTCTGACAGAAGATCATGAAACTTTCAGGATCCAAAAGGTTCTTCTCCACGAGCGGGTCATTTTGTGAACACGAGTTCAGACGATCGCGGTGGAATAACTTGTGCAGACTTTCCTTCTCCCGCCTCCGTCAGAACCGGCTCCACAGAACCCGAGTTCAAAAGGGAAACGACTGTTTGATGTCGTCCCATCTGGGCTGAGAACGGGTTACGCAGAGGTCACTGAATAATAAGATCTGAGTGTGTTTGTGAGCAGAGAAGACAGAACCGTGACTCCAGGAGAACCACCAGCAGCACCAGACTCTAATGACGACCTGCAGTTCTCCAGGAGGCCATGGATGGACTTCAGAAGAGACCACAATGTTCCTAAGGTTTCTACCCTGGAGCCTCTTTATTGTTCAATCAAACACAGAAGGTCAGTAACAGGTACAGTAGTATGAAATACTGAAGTTTTCTGACTATAAAGAGCAGCCCGGTAGCATTACTCCACGAGGCTATGCGGCGTTACTCCGCGAGGCTAGGCGGCGTTACTCCGCGAGGCTAGGCGGCGTTACTCCGCGAGGCTAGGCGGCGTTACTCCGCGAGGCTAGGCGGCGTTACTCCGCGAGGCTAGGCGGCGTTACTCCGCGAGGCTAGGCGGCGTTACTCCGCGAGGCTAGGCGGCGTTACTCCGCGAGGCTACGCGGCGTTACTCCGCGAGGCTACGCGGCGTTACTCCGCGAGGCTACGCTGCATTACTCCGCGAGGCTACGCTGCATTACTCCGCGAGGCTAGGCGCTCGCACGCTGCATTACTCCGCGAGGCTACGCGGCATTACTCCGCGAGGCTACGCGGCATTACTCCGCGAGGCTACGCGGCATTACTCCGCGAGGCTACGCTGCATTACTCCGCGAGGCTACGCTGCATTACTCCGCGAGGCTACGCCGCATCTCGAGGCTACGCTGCATTACTCCTCGAGGCTAGGCGGCATTACTCCGCGAGGCTACGCGGCATTACTCCGCGAGGCTACGCTGCATTACTCCGCGAGGCTACGCTGCATTACTCCGCGAGGCTACGCTGCATTACTCCGCGAGGCTACGCTGCATTACTCCGCGAGGCTACGCTGCATTACTCCGCGAGGCTACGCTGCATTACTCCGCGAGGCTACGCTGCATTACTCCGCGAGGCTACGCCGTCAGTCGTGTGTCAATCAAAACAGCTGATTTGGTGTTTGAAGATAAAAATCATGAAATGTTGTAAGAAGTGACGTCACAGATGTTTGTTGTAAACTCATGTTAGGAATTTAAAGTTATTTAACGTGTGCAAATGTTTTTTCTGTTCATTTATTTACTTGTATCCTGCCTGAACAAGGTACATGAAGTAATACACATGAGGAATTCTCAATATATGTAGAAATAAATAGATGTTTTGTTGTCGTGAGATCATTTGAGGTTAAGATCCTGAGGGTTCTCCTGAAAACAAGAGCTTCATTCAGGCTCTGAGTATCAACCTTTTATTAAGAACATGGTTTATGAGTCAATGATCTTATCAGAGCCTCCAGATAAGAACCTAGACTACACTTGACAATAAAACTAACTTTTCTGGGTCAACATCAAAGCGACACCAACTCAGTTCTTCTGCCAATGATCTGCCAGAGCAGGTCTGCGCTCTCTGAGTGCTTTCATGACACAAACAGATGCTTTTATTTTGTTGACCGTCTCTCCTGCTCGAGCTGCACTGAGCTGAATTTATGAACTTACAAGATAATTACTCTGAGTGTGAGGGCGACACCTGGTGGTCAAAAGTGAGCATAGTTACGATCATGTAAATCTTCTACACATGAACGATCACTTGTGAACAAGATCCCGAATCATTCATCACATGTAGCAGCTGGTTCTACATCAGTCGCGTTCAACTCCCTCAGGGGCCACATTTACATGGTCGTGAGGGACCGTCAACAAGAAATAAAAAAGAGAAAAATCCATTAATAAATCAAAATGAATCATTTTTTTAAATGTATTTTCAATTTTAAAGTTATAATAATAATTAATATGTTTGTTATTAGTGTTTAGTTTTTTTTAGGGGCAATTAATAATAAGAAATAAAAGGAGAGAAAAATCCAGTAATAAATCAAAATCAATCATTTTTTTGCCTTTATTTTAACTTTTAAAGTTTTAATAATAATATATGTTTGTTATTAGTTTTTAGTTCCTTTAGGGGCAATGAATGTCAACAAAAAATACAAAAGTCGTAAAACATTGACAGACTTCTAATGAAATAATCAAAACATATTAGTTTCTACATGACCTTTGACCTCACGAGGGCCCCATGAACACAGTACCTGACGGCGAGGATGTGCATGGGCTGCGAGCGCCTCAGGCTGGCTTGAGGCGAGTCCGTGGACGAGGACGACGAGGACGCCGGCTCCGGGGACGCATGGCTGAGCCGGTGAGGGCGCAGCTGGATGTGCTGCGAGGGCGGAGGGTGGAGCACGAGGCCGGAGGTCGACGTCTGACCGTTGTGCAGCAGCGGCGTGGACTCGGCCTGCTGACCACTGCAGTTGGAGTACAGACTCTCCAGCGAGGAGTTCATGTCATTGACCAGCGCCTCCAAGTCCACATCGTCCTCTGGAAGAAGAACGTCGAGGAGTCAAAACACACGTGTAGTTCCAGCAGCTGCCGGTAGAGGTCAGCAGAGTGCACCGCGATTTGAGGAAAGAAAACTTTTTCCTTTAATATCGTTTTTTTCTATAATTGATTTTGTACTAACAAGATGTGCTTTAATATTTGAGATCATTTCACACGTCAATGTTAACAATTCTTGTTAAAATAACCTCAGATTTTCACAGAATGTTTAAAAAAAGTTCAAGACTTTATATTTTTTACTTTTGTTCCCTTTCCAGGCCGAGTCAAGCTACTCAAGTCATGACCTGATAGCTAGAAAATAAACAAGTGTGAAGATATGGAAGAAAAATATTTGCAATACAGAGATAAAAAAAAACCACATTTTTTCATCGGTGAGTCTTTCGTCCACTAAGATTCTCTCGTTACGTAAATAAAATTCAAAAACCTCGGAAAAGAGAATCTTATGAGAGAACTATGAGAGTGAGAATTTATTTTAAAGTCTAGTGACTATAAAGAGTAAAAATAAAACCTGGACATTTGCTGCTCAACGAAAAGGAAAACAGTAAAAATGAATCATGTAATTAAAAATGTATCTTTAGTTGTATTTTGTCTGTTACGACACAATTAAAACTCAGTGATGTTGAATAAACAAGTTTTGTGACGAGAAGATTTATTTTTATTCTACGGCTTTACAATCAAATAAACCCTGTTAAGCCTGAATATAAATATAGTCATGAAGAAATAAACAATAATAACACATTTGATTGTAAAGTGCAATTTACATGGATTCTTCTAAAACAATAATTCAAAACAAGGATATTAATTAAACAATAGTATTAAGAATGAAAACAAACAGTTTTGAGACAATATATAAAAGTTTGTACTGAATAAAAGTAAGTAAGTAAGTCATTTGTATTTATATAGAGCTTTTCCAGACCAGGGTCACAAAGCGCTTAAACCATCAAAACAATATTCAATAAAGTATATACTTTAAAGATCAAGATAATACTGAGAACAACACAGGAGTCTCAGAGAATCAAGTAAAAGCCTGAATGAATAAAATGTCTTCAGATGTTTCTTGAAGGATGTCTTGAGATTCATTTTAAAACATTTGCTGCATTGAGGATTAATATAATTACATCATATAAATTGAGGAAAAGTTCATAAAGTTCATAAAGTCGTGGGAAAAGTGATGCAGAAAATGGATCAGGAAACAAGACATAAATAAACCAGGATCATATTTACGGTCAAGTGTCGAGTCAAAATAATTGTGTTTTTGAACAAGCGTCGACACACATGAAGCCGATGCACCGGCGCACACACACACACACACACACACACACACACACCAGATGACCCGAATCCACACAAACCTGTTCCCCTGAAGAGCTGGATCAGCACGAGCGCCTCGACTAGAACATTGTGCTGCAGGCAAATCTCGGGGATTACTGGTTCAAGCTCAGACCTGCCTCAACACTTGCACTGTTAGGACCGAGTCGCTCCAGAATCCAGCGCCTGCATCGAGCCCTTTATTCTTCCACGCAGATATGAAATCAAAACGAAACTTCTCAGGAGAAATCAAGCCTCAAAGTTGGCGTGAAAAAACCTTCGGGCCCTTTTGAGACTCATGGAGATTTTTGGCAGAAAACTCTTGTTTAATCGCTTCACACTGCGAAAGTTTTGTCCTCTATGGGCACGAAAACTCTGCTCTGTGCTCATCATGATCTCCACTGGTCGATGAATTATTCCTGGTTAGGAGGATGAAGCTCATGAATTCATCATCACAGGCTCGTCTGAGCTGCTGCGCTCCAGAGAACCACTAGGGGGAGTCGAGACTCCAGGAGACTCCTGCGAGGAAGCTTCAGGAGCTTCTTTTTGCTCATTATTTCAATTTAATTGATCGCTGAATTGCAATATTTTATTCAATTTAAAGCCCGGAGGCAGACGTCCTGCTCACATCACACACCTCATTAGCAGCCGAGAACACTGAGATCACTCTGAACTTCAGCAGAACTTTCCATCAGACCAGACTCCAGTGAGGAAGAAAAATAGATTTACCATATAAAGCAACTTCTTTTTACACTGTACATCGATTTTAACTTTTAAATCATCTTTGTTTATTTCTATACACATATTTTGGTTTATATTTATTCAAGAAAATTAGTTTGATATCAAATAATTCACAATTAAACTATTTTACTTACTTAAGATTAACAATAATATAATATCCATGTTTGTTTTAGTGATTCACTGTAACGTCTAGCTGGGAAATGTTACTACATCGTACACAGCTAAAGAAGGAGATCCTGGCCATAACTGAGGACAAGAGGATACAGCTGACTTTGGCTGATTTAAAAGGTGATGCTTGGACATATTTTTCACGCATTTTGGTTTTCAGTTCTACGACCAAAAGAGTGTGGAGCAATATCAGGGTGTCACCAGAATTAAGTATTATAAAATGATGCAAGTGTATAAAAATATATTGAATCTTATCATGCGTTGAATATATCATATTGAATTATATCATGAGTTGAATATATTGTATTGAATTGTATCCTGAGTTGAATATATCGTATTGAATTGTATCGTGAGTTGAATATATCGTATTGAATTGTATCATGAGTTGAATATATCGTTTGATTTATCATGAGTTGAATATATCGTATTGAATTGTATCATGAGTTGAATATATCGGTATTGAATTGTATCTAGTGAGTTGAATATATCGTATTGAAATCGTATTGATATTGTATCGTGAGTTGAATATATCGTATTGAATTGTATCATGAGTTGAATATATCGTATTGAATTGTATCGTGAGTTGAATATATCGTATTGAATTGTATCGTGAGTTGAATATATCGTATTGAATTGTATCATGCATTGAATTGTATCGTGAGTTGAATATATCGTATTGAATTGTATCGTGAGTTGAATATATCTTATTGAATTGTATCGTGAGTTGAATATATCGTATTGAATTGTATCGTGAGTTGAATATATCATATTGAATTGTATCATGAGTTGAATATATCGTATTGAATTGTATCATGAGTTGAATATATCGTATTGAATTGTATCGTGAGTTGAATATATCGTATTGAATTGTATCGTGAGTTTAATATATCGTATTGAATGGTATATAAGAAATATAGTTGACTGAATTAGTAGTTGGCAACAGGTCCAGGTCAGTGGATTCAAGTCGGACACACATGACGCACAACTGTTCCTTCAGCAAACACACACCAGGAGAATCAGCAAATATTCCTGCAGATGTTATCGTGGTTCCTGGAAATGTTCTGCTGAACTCGTATCACAGCGGCCTGTGAATCGGAGCCGGTTAATCCGCAGGTATTAATAGTGGCAGGTAAGCTGGAGCAGCTACTTATAGATAACCTAGAGAGCTATATGGCTCAGTGCTCAGGGAACGATGAGGAGAAGGATGAATAGATGGTTCAAGAGTTCTTCATCTGAGGCGGTCGATCACGCTGGTCGATGATCAAGACCTTCTTCGTGAGACGTGCAGCAGAGTCAGGACTTAACCCTCAGAACAAACATCCTGCTCGATAACCTCCTGAACGTTAGCTTCATGGCTCAGAGACACGTCTGCACCTCAATGCTGCACCCACAGGACTCCAGAGACTCAGAAACGCTCTTATTCTGAAAATAATTTTGAGCTCCGACACAAAGTTTGCCTCATAATAATCCTTCACTTGCCGTGACGAGCTTCAAACCAAACTCTGTGGTTTTTGGACCTAAAATGTCTAAATAACCATCTGGATCCACAAACATCTTGAAGGACTCGTCACTCTCAGTGCATTGATATTTTTAATGCTTCAACAACTATAAAACAAATTAACAAGTGAAGAATCGTTGGGTCATTGCAAACACTCCCTGACAGTAGGAGTGTGAGGAAATATTGATACACGTAAATATCACGATATTTTGTTCATGATACTTTATCAGTATTCAACAGCCATGTATCGATTATTTGATTTTGTGACCCTTTTTTGACTTTCAAATAATACTTTTTTCATAGTTGTTTTAGGGTTTATATTTCAATAAGGTGAGTGTAAAATTTTAATAAATACATTCATTCACAATTGTTTTGCAAATGTACTTCCGGCCTCTAGATGGCAGAATTACATCCTCCACAACGAGAGGAACAATACAATCCTGGCGATGACTGAGGACAAGAGGATACAGTGACATATTTTGGTTTGAACATAAATTAAAGCAGTTACGACTTCGTCAAAAGTCTCTAAATTCAAACACCAGAGTAAAGTACTGGACAATACTACACATATATACTCATTACTACACTATCACAACACCAGAGTCAAGTACTGGACAATACTACACATATATACTTATTACTACACTATCACAACACCAGAGTCAAGTACTGGACAATACTACACATATATACTTGTTACTACACTATCACAACATCAGAGTCAAGTACTGGACAATACTACACATATATACTTGTTACTACACTATCACAACACCAGAGTCAAGTACTGGACAATACTACACATATATACTTGTTACTACACTATCACAACACCAGAGTCAAGTACTGGACAATACTACACATATATACTTGTTACTACACTATCACAACTACAGAGTCAAGTACTGGACAATACTACACATATATACTTGTTACTACACTATCACAACACCAGAGTCAAGTACTGGACAATACTACACATATATACTTGTTACTACACTATCACAACACCAGAGTCAAGTACTGGACAATACTACACATATATCTTTGTTACTACACTATCACAACACCAGAGTCAAGTACTGGACAATACTACACATATATACTTGTTACTACACTATCACAACACCAGAGTCAAGTACTGGACAATACTACACATATATCTTTGTTACTACACTACCACAACACCAGAGTCAAGTACTGGACAATACTACACATATATACTTGTTACTACACTATCACAACACCAGAGTCAAGTACTGGACAATACCACACATATATCTTTGTTACTACACTATCACTATATATAATAACGTGATGCGTATTAAATAAATAGATTCTTGAAAAACAAACTCCAACTCATGACAACAAAAACATTAAAATAAAACCTTAACAATTCAAGATAATTGGGCAGAAGTCAAGTATTGAACTAACGCCCATCGATCTCTACCAAGTCTTAAGTTAACACAACTGATTAAACACTGACTACACATTCAACACAATCATTACACGTGTTTGGTTAGTTCAGGTCAGCAGCAATGAGAGACCATACAAGTCAATGATGCAAGTAAGTAAGTAAGTAAGTAATATTTGTAGATCTTTAACCAGACCAGGGTCACAAAGCGCTTAAACAATCAAAACAATATTCAATAAAATAAGTATTTAAAAGATCAAGATAAAACAGAGACAAACACAAGAATCTCAGAAAATCACCTTCACATCCTGAACCTCATAACCATCAATCTAACACAACCATACACTCCTTGGCAGGGGCAACAAACGATCATCTGGTGGTGGGGGGGGGCTCTCTGAGTACTAATGTAGTCGTGGTCGTATGTTGTCGTATGTTTGGTATCAAGCACATGGTGATCTGAACACGTCATGGCAGGTTCAATTAGGTGTAAAATTGGAGCCACTATGTTTCCATGAAGCGTCTATTGTGCGCCTCACGTATGTAACGCACATACCAACTGTAAGAACCATCAGTTCCGCACCAACATCTCTGGTAATTAGGCGACGAGGCCGGCGCCGATCCATACGGTTCGCTAATCTGCCTGTGCATTGATGCTCACGTCTTATAGGAGGCGTCCATGGACATGTGCTATAGACCAGCATGTCGGACGCTAAAGTGTGTCACGGCGGCGCACAAAGCCTCGGGTGACGGCGCGACACACCCACCGCCGGGCCACCATCCGATAGGTCCGGAGAGGGTGGGAGTGTCGGAACCAGAACACGAGACGGAGGGAGGGAACAGGATGAAGGGAGCGAGAGAGAGAGAGTCAATAAAGGGAGAAAGAGAGTCTTATTAAAGAAAGTGTGGAGGGGGAGCTGGTTCACACGGGGTGAGGCCACTACAGCCCGAACCTCAACAACTATTAATAGAACGCTTCCTAATAACAGGCGTGTTTCTAAATGTTTGCTCAAGAGCAGGATAAATTTATCCATGACGGGGTTTCAACACAGTTACAACAACCTTTTTTTTTTTTCATCGCTAGATCCAGAATCAACACAAACACTCGGAGGAGAAAACACACAAAAACATGTCGATCCTGGACTCGCTGAAGGAATTGAAAGATATTAGGAGCAAATGTTGGAGCTTAACGGACGATTGAGTCTCAATTTAAAAAAGCATTTTAAAGGATTTATTATTTTAGATTCTTGAGGATTTTTCTGTTACTGTTCTCACTTCCATAAACACGTCGATGATGTTAGTTCAGTTAATTGATTCAACTTCATAAAAAAAGCTTTTTTAGAAACAATGACAAGAATCTTCTTCAATCTTCTGTCAAATTTCCATACTTGAGAAAATAGAATTTTCTTCTATTGGTGGTGCAAGAAAATATCCATACACTTAAATATTGCCTTTCTCTATTCAAAATAGATATTTAAAATCACTGAATTGATACTTGGAAAAATATTATTATTATGATTTATTGGATTGCATTTTTTTTAGTTTGTTTTAAAGTTTATAATTGAAAAAAAGTGTATTAAAGAAATAATTCCCTCCTTTAATTTTATATATTTACAAAAGAAACAAAGCAGTTCATTTTTCTGTTTGCTCAAAATCTTCCTGCCTCTTGATGGCAGCAGTTGTTACGTCCACAGCTAAAGGAAGAATGATGACTGAGGACGAGAGGATACAGTCCAGCAGCTTTTAAAGCTGATGTTTGGACATATTTTGGTTTGAATACAAATGAAAGTAGTTACGACTTCGTCAAGAGTCATGTGGTCTGTAAATACTACAACACCAGAGTCAAGTACTGGACAATACTACACATATTTATACTTGTTACTACACTATCACAACACCAGAGTCAAGTACTGGACAATACTACACATATATACTTGTTACTACACTATCACAACACCAGAGTCAAGTACTGGACAATACTACACATATATACTTGTTACTACACTATCACAACACCAGAGTCAAGTACTGGACAATACTACACATATATACTTGTTACTACACTATCACAACACCAGAGTCCAGTACTGGACAATACTACACATATATACTTGTTACTACACTATCACAACACCAGAGTCAAGTACTGGACAATACTACACATATATACTTGTTACTACACTATCACAACACCAGAGTCAAGTACTGGACAATACTACACATATATACTTGTTACTACACTATCACAACACCAGAGTCCAGTACTGGACAATACTACACATATATACTTGTTACTACACTATCACAACACCAGAGTCCAGTACTGGACAATACTACACATACATACTTGTTACTACACTATCACGATATATAGCAGGATACTTGACTCTCCTTCTCTGGTTCCTCTGACATCATCTTTCATCGACGACATAAATAACAGCTCGACCTCCAACATGAGACAGCAAAGGCAAGAGGGGGTTTTTAGAATGTGGGACTCGCACTCGCAGCTCAACAGTGTGTTCATTGTGAAGAGTTTGAAAACATGTTTCTCAGTGACATGTTGCTGGATCAACCGAAAACAAAAACAAATTATATTTAACAATAGATTCACGTCAAGACTTGACCAACAAACATCAAACATCATCCTCTAACAGTCGTTCCTCATCAACGCTTCCTTCACTTCAAGACTATGTTCTCTTCTCTGGTGTTTCAGACAAAATCATCACTTTCAACCAGAACAAGAACAAAGTTGCCAACTATGAGCAGAAAAAGAACATTTCTGTTTTTCATTCACTGGCTTCTCATGATCTTTACAGGTTTGTTTATCAGTTTTTTACTCAAGTATCGACTCTTGGATCTTCAAGTATTGAGTTTTTTGATCTCTTGGTAAAATAAAAAACAGAAAAGCCTCTTAGATTTATCACAGCCTGTGTCACAGTGTTTTTTAAGAATCATCTTTGTTGTCGTTACAAAAACGGATATTCATTTATTAACTTATTGATTATCAATTATCTGACCTTTAATGATCATTATTACAACAGAACATTTCATATCATCTTCCAGAGTCTCTACACATGTATCGTCAACCGTTTGAGTAAAAATGACTCTTGATCCATCGTCACACAGAGAATCACAACCTTTGAGTTGTTAACACCAGACAGCATTTGTGTTGATACATGAAAAAAAAACTTTGGGAAATGAGGGTTTCAGTCGCCACACAGCAGCCGACAAAAGTACCAAGAACATTATGCACTCGGATCAATGATACCCAGATGATAATCAAGAAATGAATCAAAATGAGTACCGTATTTTCCGCACTATAAGGCGAACATAAAAGCCTTTATATTTCTTAAAAAACGACAGTTTGCCTTATAATCCAGAGCGCCTTATATATGAAGATCATGACTCTGGGCCGACTGAGCCGACACGCCGTGGGCGGGATTACGTCATTGCGTCATCACGGGGGTGGGCTTTATGACCCAAGTCACATCATGGTGGACGTCTATGGAGTAAGATTACTGCCACCACTTTGAGCGAGTGTGTCTTGGTTGTTGTACACTCAAAATCACTCTGCGGGGCTCCAAATCAGTCATACACGTGCATTCAACATGTCATACACGTGCGCTCTAGCCGTCCTACACACGCTCAACTTTTGTCTTCTCACAACACAGTCTCACGCGCTGCTGCTTGAAGCCTTTTAAACATCATCTGAACATCGTTACCATGGGAGTGAACGGAGTTGTCAGAACACTTAATAAAGTTTGACTTTATCTGTTTCCTTGAATTTCACGAACTCCTGTGTTGTTCTCAGTATTATCTTGATCTTTAAAGTATGTACTTTTTTGAGTATTGTTTTGATTAAGTGCTTTGTGACCCTGGTCTCGAAAAGCGCTATACAAGTAAATATTACTTACTTACTTTTGTTCACGTTTCCTTTAGCTCAGCTTTATCTAGTGGATGATAACACAACCCCAGTCAAACTCTATCTTTTATTCTATGCGCCTTATAATCCTGTGCAAACTATTTATGAAAACACTTCTAAAATAGGCCTTTCATTGGAGGTGCAGAAAATACGGTAAATAAAATGTATAAAAACAGCAAGAGAAAGGAAACAACAATCGCCACAACTTCAAAAGAGGAAAATATTCAGACGCAGGTTAGCGACGTGACAAAGCTTCATTGTTCCAGATATTAGCGGCTTTACCCAAGTTTGACCTTCAGTGCAGACCCGGCGAGCAGCAGGTCACTTTATTAAATCCAAGAAAATTAAAAAAGGCTGCCTGGAAAATGTGTTTAATACCATCACCAGGGATTATCAAGCTTTAATACAACGTCGATGTAGTAACAAGACGTGAGTATTTGGCTCCGTGTTCTCAGGATCCTTCGTTTCAATGGTTTTACACGATGGTCTCAAAGTCAACTGCTGGGGTCCCTCAACATGGGCTGATCCTGCAGAACCACAATGAGATTTCTGCTCCATTTATTTCCCATGTTCCGGACAAACGCTCTAATTCACTTGTTGAGTCGCCGCAGACCCGCCGCCCCCCCTGGACTCCCATGCTGGGCCAATATTGTGCTTAAATCTCATGCTCCGATTGTCCTGAACCCGGCGCGCTACAATGAGATGGCGGCGTTGTTATAATGGCACCCCGTGTCCGGGCGGGTCGCACTTTGAACTGCTGACATGTTTACAGCAGAGAGACCCCAATACTGTATGATTTATAGCGACCCCGCCCCCCCCACGCCCCGGCTGAAGGTCGCCCTGAACTGTCCAGACCAGATGATCTGGTTGAAGGTCTGGAGATTGTTTCTCGTGTCACGTCGAGCCTTCATTCACTGAAGCATCAAACATCGTTTCTTATGATTCTTAAGGTACGAACCTTGATGACTGGGAGAATTCTGATTGGCTGTCGGCTGGAAGCTCTGGCCAATGAGGTTTCCTTGTCTGTGGCTGGACGAGCGGTCGATGTTGTCTTGCTGCAGAAAACAAACAGAGTTGAAAAGTTGAGTTTCTTCTCGTGCTCAAAATGACAAACGTTAGAAAAGCACAGAGGAAGATAGAAAAGTAAAACTACTAGATGAGAGTAGAACCTGGAGGTACGATACTCATCAGGATACACGGGCAATATATTGTGTTTATTTTGAAGAGTTTAATAGTAAACAAACAATGTTGTGTTAATGAATTGAAACAGATTATCTACAGGAATAAATACAAGTGAATACTTGCTCTTTAATTTGAAGAATTGATATTGTTGTTTAATATTGATACAGAATAGGGATGAAACAAAATACTGCGATGTTTAAGTATATCTTGAACCTACACTCACTCCTAGAACTCAAACTCCTCAAACATGGTTTTGAAAACACAGATCCTGCCGCCAGATTCTAGTGAAACAATGATGTGTTTTATAAAGTTAACCATCAACACCCCAAAAATGTTTACTTTTGAGTTCTGTTGATAAAAAAGAAAATGTCAAAAACACTGTTTTTGTGTAAGATTTCTACAAAACATGTTTGTCCCTCATATTATATCATAATTGTAAGTATGTTTACATATTAAAATGGTTTAAATATTTTGTATTTCTTGATGAAATTTGTGCCAAAACTAGAATCATTTTCAAATAATGTCATCGTGGCTGACACGTGAAGAAACACCATGTTCATGAAACATCTCACGGCTGGAGAATCATTATGGGATGCAGGGGTGTGTTTCCTTTGTGTACGCGAGGATGGCGGCGTTGGCCTAGCAGCAGGAGCAGCAGGAGCAGGAACACCGTGTTCCGCCGCGGACTGGTGTCGCCGACGTCTCCCTTACACTGAGGACCACCTCTGACGAGGAGATCAAAACTGTTGTGCTCGATTGTTCTGCTTCATTTAAAGCGGTTAGCGGCTAAACTTCCTCTACAATGGAAGCGCTAATGACTAATTTTCCATTGTTGCTGCCGAACCTCCGACGATGCCCAAGACGGCAACAGAACCTGGACTCGTCTCGGCACCGGGAGCCGCAGAAGAATGTACCGACCATGAGATCGTGACCTCACTTAAAAAATGACAACACAAAGTTGAGAGAATCTGCGGGTAAAGAGTTCGGACTCACCGTCTATGTGCGAGAATCTTCTCCGATGCTTCGTAAAACCAAACAGAAAAGTGTTGGATGAGAACTGAAGTCTCTCTTAAGTCGCTCCAGAACTAAATGTACCATCTCGACGTATGGTTTTATCCATGGTGGCCCCCCCAACAGACCGGTTCAACCGCATCCAATTAATAGAAATGTATTGTTCTCGTACGGAGGTCCGAAGTTCAAGCCGTCTGGACCAGATTAAGAGGGTTTGAGGAAGACTCGCCTCCGAACACTTGGTTATGAAGGTGACGGAACAAAGAAGATGGCATCGGTGACACTCTGACGCGGCACTAAATCCACAGTCGCGGCCATCAGACTGTGACGGACCCTCGGACCGGTCGCCCCGACGGCACCGGGACCCTCGACCGTTGGTGGGATTTCACAGCCCAGTGTGTTCGTGTTGTGTGTGTTCATGTGCGGCGACGGTTGATGGTTCGGCTTCGCCAAACCCAAGAAAGAAAATAATATAACACAATGGCAGCTCTTGAAACGCAAAATACAGAAATTATAATAATAAATATAAATATATGTGAGAATTAAGCAAAACATTTACACAAGAAATACTGTTAAATCACTAAATACAAAAGGTTTAACATGTTTACTAAAAATTAAATAGTGTTTTTTCTCACATATTTAAATGAATTATAACAAGCTACAGTCATAAACATCTTTTTTTTCTCAAAAGGGAGTGAAAAGTGTTTGTAAGCAGCGAGTATTGATGAGTAACTGCAGCGTCTGAGCTCCGGTTATTTATTCTTGTTGTTTTAAAAGAGGTCGATCGTGGGCCACAAACACGGTTGAAGCATCGAAGACACAAAGGTCTGCAGGTCGGTCCTTCAAACGAGAGAGGAGTTCAGGTCAAGGCTTTTGCCTTCCGCAAAGGTCATCAGGAGGTCAAATGTCCTGACAGGAGGACGGAGGTCGGAAGTCGCGGCTTCTGAACCGTTTTTTAAATCTTTACTCAGGAAAGAAAAAGTTTAAGAAGTTGATGTCAGCGTGAATTATATTTCTAAGTGTTGACACAGTGACTTTTCCCAGATCATGTTTGAGCAGAAGAAGGTTTTCTAGGAACGTTTAAACTCTCTCCTGAGGCTCTTCAAACTCCAGCTCTTCTACATAAAGACGCGAGAGAACCTTCAAGATCAACATGCAAAAGTGTGAGATGAAGCTCGACGATGGGAAAGCGAGCAAACTTGTTCATGTTTATCCAGAACTATAACAAGCTATCCATGACTCTCCACTTCGGCTTGTTTATCCAGCGATCGGCTCAGATCCACTGAAACCCAACACACTGCAGGCACCGACCACATTTATACACAACAATATTGTGTTTTGGGCGTCGAAGGACTCGCAGTTTCTGCTCTCACGCGGATTCCGATTTGACTTTCACGTGAAAATGTCATTTAAAAAATATAAATCTTCTACATTATCTAGGATTTATTTAATACATATTTGCACAAAATAATGTTTTTATTTCACTTCTTGACTCATTTATTTGACTTGTATGATTGTTTTAGGATAACATTGACTACGAGACGCCAACATTCCAGGAATTTACATTTATTTTCAAGAGTATTTTAGTGTTTTTGGTGAGTAGAAGGTCATGGACCGTTTATATCCCTCCACTGACCTCGTTCATGAAGGACTGACGCCGGTTTTGAAAGTTTTTCAAACTAAAAGGGTTAAATAAAAAGCAATAAACAGCAAAAAAGAGAGGCGACAAATCTTTGCGAGCTTTTCCTGAAGAGACAAACGAGCACAACAGGCTCTGACATCACATGATCAGACGGTTTATACTCCTGAAGACTTGATTGTGTTTATTTAGATCCATAAACTCCTCAGTTACACCCTGAGCGCTCGGTTGCGAGTGTTTTCGTGGCATCAGGTGAAATCCTTCAGCTGAAGCAACAGAGAAACTTGAAAACACACAAATCTCTGAGCTCTGGAGATGAGCCGGGGTGAACTTCCTGTCCTCAGGCTCCCGGGTCAAAGGTTACGATGAACCGACTCACCAACACACAAGCTTCGGAACCAACACTCTCAAATGTAGGATTATTTGTAGTGAGGTCAGATTAATCTACTAAATCCAACTGTATTATTCGTCTCCTGTTAACAACTTAGACTGTGGTGAGACTTATAGACAGTATTTACTCCTGTATACTCTGTTCTTACTTATTTATTCATTTCTAATTTATGAAGTTTATTAATCTGATCTGGTGTATTTTTCAATAAAGTTTCTGTACATCTAAAAAAGTATACATGCTTGTTGACTTTACACACTGGTGTTGTGATAGTGTAGTAACAAGTATATATGTGTAGTATTGTCCAGTGTGTTTATAGAGTTTTTTTTTGTTGTTTTTAAAAAAAATGGTAACACATCATTTGACACCAACACTTTTAGGACCCGACCCGGCTGTCGGTACCAGACTTGTGTGGCTTACGTCGGGCTTATGGTCCCAGAAGTAACAGTTATAACCGACTATGATAGCAGATCAAAAGTCTGTTATTATTATTAATAATAACAATACAAGTCATTCCCATAGTATATTTGTGAGTTTCAGACGAAGTGTTACCATAAAGTGTATATTATTGACAGGTTCATCTCAGGTGTGTTCAGTACATTCAAATCCATGGACTGTACCTGATAGTTGGGGTGATGCATAAAGTAGTCCGGACACCCGGCCACAGCCATGCTTCGCTCGTCTCCAAACAGTTTGCCGGACGTCGTCTGCTCGGACAGAAGACGGAGAGACAGGAACCTGTGGAGGAGGACGAGAGTCGGGTCAGATCCACGGAGAGGAAGAAGGAAGGATGAGGAAGAGAGTCGGGTCAAGATCCACGGAGAGGAAGAGAGTCGGGTCAGGATCCACGGAGAGGAAGAAGGAAGAGAGTCGGGTCAGGATCCACGGAGAGGAAGAAGGAAGAGAGTCGGGTCAGGATCCACGGAGAGGAAGAAGGAAGAGAAGAGCGTCGGGTCAGGATCCACGGAGAGGAAGAAGGAAGAGAGTCGGGTCAGGATCCACGGAGAGGAAGAAGGAAGAGAGTCGGGTCAGGATCCACGGAGAGGAAGAAGGAAGAGAGTCGGGTCAGGATCCACGGAGAGGAAGAAGGAAGAGAGTCGGGTCAGGATCAACGGAGAGGAAGAAGGAAGAGAGTCGGGTCAGGATCCACGGAGAGGAAGAAGGAAGAGAGTCGGGTCAGGATCCACGGAGAGGAAGAGAGTCGGGTCAGGATCCACGGAGAGGAGGAAGGAAGAGAGTCGGGTCAGGATCCACGGAGAGGAAGAAGGAAGAGAGTCGGGTCAGGATCCACGGAGAGGAAGAAGGAAGAGAGTCGGGTCAGGATCCACGGAGAGGAAGAAGGAAGGATGAGGAAGAGAGTCGGGTCAGGATCCACGGAGAGGAAGAAGGAAGAGAGTCGGGTCAGGATCCACGGAGAGGAAGAAGGAAGAGAGTCGGGTCAGGTCCACGGAGAGGAAGAAGGAAGGATGAGGATAAAGCGCTTCTTAACCCACATCGACCCGAGTAAACAAGACAAACGTGAACCCGGAGCTTTAGAAAACCTGCATATTTTCTTCACTTCTCTTAATCTCGTGAGGCAATTACCTCATCGGACGCTCGGCCAACGAGCAATAAGTAATAATCCCGGAGCGACGGCACAATAATCAGATAAGACGCGATCGTAAGCCAGCGGAACATGAAAAGCCAGGCCGGGAGCTTAAATGTTGCCCCAGGACCTGTGTCTGGGAGCCAACCTCTGGTCAAAGAAGCCAATTACAAAATTAAACAACCCTGGCTTCAGTCTATTTCAACTTCTTAAAGAGGGTATCCTATTAACCTGCTGGCGCGGCTGGACGTGAACAAACACCTGTAAACACAGACCCAGAAATACCCAGCAGGCATGTGTCCAGCTCCCAAGATAGACCCGGGGGGGGATATTTCTGGACCCAACGGGTCAGGCTGGCGAAGACGGAGGCTTTTATTCCGGAGTTCACGACCCCGCGGAGGTATTTGAGGAGCATGTTTGATAGAAAGCTAATACTGTCACGTCTGCAGCGTTAGCTCGCCGTCCCGCTGCTCACGACAAACATCCGACGCACAACACCACGCCCTGTGGAGCGCAGAAAACTGACGACACGACAACAACGTTGACGACACTTCGGATAGATTTCCCACTTGAGGTCAGAGGTCATCCCGATAGTAGGAGAGAGAAGCGTGAATGACATTTGGAGTCAACCCTGTATCAGTATTGCGTCAAACAACTGATAACAACGGTCAATATTTTGACTACACTGCAGCTTTGACGCTATCTTTTGAAAATGATGAAATAAAAACACAAATATAACCAAATAATCTAAGTAAGGACTGAACTGTATTATTGGTCGATGCAGAGAACAAGACTGTTATAATGGCTGAAACAAAATGACACAAAAAAAAACAAAACAAACAAATTGTAAACAATTGTATATTCTTTTCTTACTTATCTGTAGCCATTACTTGGACCACCATCAAGCAACAGTCAATCAAAAACTATTTCTACATCTTAAATTATTTTAAGGTCGTAGTTATCAAGATTATAAAGTCCATAAGTTCAGGATGTCCTTACGAGCCCAAAATCTATCCAAAAAGTTTCAGTGCAAAGGTTCCAGAGAAACATTATTTTACATTTTTTACTCACCAAAAAAAAGCAAAGTTTCTCCTGAAATTGTCTGGAAATGAATAGAAAAAGAAGCAAATACTGTTTTTCTCGGCGTAATTTCCATCCATGTTGACCACCTTTTTCTGACTAAAACTTCAATAAAACTGAATTTTTTACGCAAGTTTGGATCCAAAATACTTTCTTGAACAATCCATTTGTAGAAAAAGTCTAACCTCGAGCAATATTGATCATTTATGAGATTAATGGCGTTAAGATCAACCTTTCCTCGATCGTTGGAAAGGGTCATTTTTCAAGAAAGGTCAACAGAAGAAATCGACATGAAAACATAACACAAGAGATCGCAGTTGCGGCTCCTGGTTAAGAATCCAGTCGAGGTAATAAAATATTACCAAAACAAACTTTAAACAAAGACTCTGGTCGACAAACCCTCTCGCGCGTCCATCAGTACGGTGTCAGATGATGGGATAAAACTGTTGGATCTTTTCGTATCAAAGTATTTTCGGTCAGACTTTTAAAGCCCGAAAACTCCGCAATAACGACCGAACTATGAATACATCTCGGACAAAGAGGTTGGCATCGCAGTGGGCATCGCGATGCGCGTCTTAGCGGCGGCGGACGCGGACCTGCCAGCTGGCCGACAGCAGCGCTCGTCATTCGCACATTATTCACAGACGTACAGTTTCCGACAAAAACCAAACAAATGATCGTCCGTTGGGACCGAAGCCGACGCTCATTAGATATCGAGGGGTTTTCCTGCCAATCTATAGCTCAAGTGCGTCATTTACCCCGGGGTCAGAGGTCAGAGCCGAGGTCAGCATGACCTTGTCAAGTGGTCAAGACTGAACATCTGACCATAGATGTAAAACAAAGTCAACCATTTGAAGAGCACTGACAGGAGGCATACCTCTGTCTAGGGGCTCTTTACAATCAAGTCTGTCTACGATCAAACAACGATGGCTTCAGTCAAGGATTTGGTGAAACTGGTGAACAGTGTTGTAGTTTCGTAGCAATCCTGGGTCTTTGAAATTGTTGCGATATTATTTAGTAACTTAAAAACAACGTTGAACGTACGACAACACGTTTCATCATCGCGGTCACATGACTCACGTCGGTGCTTGGATTATAAGACTCATTTTATAAGGTCAAGGTTCTCTGGGTTTCTAGTTGTGACCAGAACAGCAGTTAAAAGCCAAATATAAACCCAGACAGAACCATAGATACAACCAGTTTCATGAGCAGACAAACGTGATGATCACATGACCTCCTTGGCAGAGATAATGCAAACTTCTAAGTCTTAAAGTTGTGAATAAGTGAATCAAACCAAGGATTCTCAGGTTCAATTCAACTGTTTTTTGACCCAGAAAAATGTGTAAAACTACCGGAGAGGAAAAGATCACGAGGAGCTTTTTATTCTTGGTGCATGATGGGTAATTGCTGTCCTGTCCTTGTGCCTTTTCGCATGTTGGACGCCAGTTTCTCAGGATCGAAAATACGTTTTTCTTCCGACCGAACACGACGTGTAGCTGACGAGGGATGCGTGTTAAGACGAGTGGAAAAGCTCGAGCCTCTTGTGCAGCATTAAAATACCTTGTTTCAAAGAACTTTTAGGTGACGCGCGGTGACTGACGTACGCGGCGAACACACGCACCTATAGCTGTGGGACACAATCAAAGCCATTCCACGGATTAGAGCCTCCCGGGAACCCCTTGATTCCTTCCACTCGAACAGCATACTAAAACCCAACCATCTCTGACCTTGACAGTACAATTACCCTCATGGCGAGCGCGAGGAGAGGGTTTCAGGGGGTTCCAGGGGGTCTAACATGCCGGACCCGGCAGAGAGACCGACCGCATCTGGATTCATTAAAGTGATTTTCACTCGCAATCGCCCGACAGTCGTGGGACTTCAGAGGAAAGACGGCGGCTGCTTAATTATGAATGGGTTTGGAGAGGTTCGAGCAGGACTTACCGAGATCTTATCTCAGTTAAAGTGGCTTTAGTTCGACCGCCGTGAGAACAACACGTAGATACACCACGAGAGTTCATTAGTGATGTTCTTGTGTGGATGAAGCTTCTCTTCTGTCAGGAGAACCTTCACGTCGTGAGTCTGTTCTTCACCGACACGGACTCGGGATCTTGACTCTGGTGTTCCTATCGCTGAATACACGTCATCTTCGTGGGTCAAGACCGAAGTTTGTCAGAAAGTACAGGAAGAAGTTGTTTTTAGTTGACATTATAACAAGGATAACTACTTTATTTTGACATGACATCGATGTGAAAGTTGGGGTAAATAAAATGAGAAACTAGTGCGTCCATGAATGTACTTAAAAACTTCTACTATAGAAGAAGATACTATGGTACGACAAAGCTTCAGGCCTGGAATCGGAAATATTTACTAAGTAACAAAGTATCGTGTTTAATAAACTTGTAAACCATGATTGAAGACGTGTTGTTGGATTTTATCCTCGAACACAGCTTGCAAAAGCATGAACTGTCAAAACAAACACTAAAAACCCAAGGCTTGTACTCACGTCTGTGGACAACAAAAGTTCTACATTATTCTGCAACATAGACCATTAATTGATTCTGAAGGCATCATGGGGAGTTAAGTCTATCCCAGCTACCTGGGGTGAGAGGCAGGGGACACCCTGAACAGCTCACTCTACTGTAACAACCATTCAGACCTACAACAAGTCAGGGTCAACTATTGACCTCAGTGGGAGGAAACCGGAGTGTACATCAAAGTATGTGAAGGTAAATGAGGACAAAGAAGAGCCGTGGAACGTGGAGGTCAAATCCTGGTCAAGTTCTGGTCAAATCCTGGTCAAGTCCTGGTCATGTCAAGTTCTGGTCAAGTCCTGGTCAAGTTCTGGTCAAATCCTGGTCAAGTCCTGGTCAAGTCCTGGTCAAGTCCTGGTCAAAGATGAACATCTTTTCTGATAATAACACACGACTATAATCAAACAGATCATCTCTCATCACAGTCGCACATACGAGCCACAAATACTCGGCAGATTAAATGACAGATTATTTCACTCGCCGTTTTCAACACGTCCAATAAATACAAACAGAAAATGGAAACATTTAACCTCTAACCTCACATTTTGGACGCGACCCGAACCTAAAATAAACATGTCTTGTGAGCGACGCTCGCCAACGTTACAAACTGACATCGCAGTTTGGGTTTAATTGCAGCCGTCCTTCCATCAACGAGTGTGTGTGTGTGTGTGTGTGTGTGTGTGTGTGTGTGTGTGTGTGTGTGTGTGTGTATGTGTGTGTCTTGACTTATTCTGTAAAAAAGTGATAACAACAGGAAGCACACGAGTCACCAATAAACCTGTTTATGTGTCTATAGTCGTTAAATACTAAGAGGTCGATTGTAGAAGTTTTTTCTAAAGTTTTCAAGGCTCACGTGATACTTTTCTTAAAGTCGTAGCATTTCTTTGAATCTAAAGAAGTAAAAGTTTTATATAGCAGACGTTTTTCTTTTCTGATGGAACAGCATTAGAAAAAAACATACTTAAAAAACATGGCTATGAATAAGTTGAAAAGTATCAAAACAATACACACAGTTACTACTGCTTCGCACAAGTATTACATTGTTGTGTGTTTTTAACGGGACAACACATCATGTTTTTAATTATTAACTCAAAACGTAGAGTAGTGAACAAAAACTAAAAACTTTTTACAGGACTGTGGTGACAAAATGATTCGTTATCCGTTATTCGTAATTGTTACAAGTTATTTTAGTGTTTTTTGGTAGAAAAAGGAATAGAAAACATAAAATAACACGTAACATAATTATCTTTAATAATCTTTTCTGGGTAAACTGTAAAGAAACATTGACATGTTTGTATTTCACAGGTTTAATGTCGTTTTTATCTACAAAAATATCAATAAAATTGTCGAAATATTGAACGATCTTGATAGAAAAGTTTCAAGAAAAAAAAGTCCCGACATCATCCTGGATCGGTCGACCCGCTCACCAACACGTCAGCACCTCTAGATGTTCGTCCATACAGCTCAGACCACCCTCTTTTTTCTAACTTGAACCCCCGTCCAGCCCGGACCCCCTCCTCGCACCGCCGAGACGGCGTCTTAATTCAAGACATGGCACGGATCCAACTCAGGAGCCCAGGGCCTCGAAGAACGTCTGTGAAAGTGAATGTACTGATCGGCGCCGTGCCAAGAAAAGGGAGGTCAATTATAGAAGTGTGTATGTTTAAACTAGCCAGACACCTCCAGCGGGAGTTAGCATAACTCAACAATGGCGGCGCAACCTATAGACGCCGCCGGGGACGACGCCTTAATCGGCTTTGGACGCCGCCGGGTTTGGATCCGGAGATAAAGTTTTAAACGCAGCAGCGAACACGGCGCGACCATCGTCGAGCGATGATCTATGAACCGGGGTTATGTGGGACGACCGTTGATTGGAGGACGACAATGAAAAGGCAGCGGGAGGCGAACAGAGCGTCTCTGTCTTCGGTTCCAATGATGGGACGAGATGGTCTCGGCTCCTCGACCGGACCTGCTGGTCGCACATGTTGATTAGTCATTAATTGGCAGCCGGGCTTTATGTGGGCGCAGCAGCGTAGAAGCTATAAGAGGGGCCCGGTGTCACGCCGGAGGAGTCTGAATAGCTCCGTGATTGAAAGGCCTGTTTGGAGAACGTGGACGGCGCCTAATTGGACGAGGGTTTCAGGGGCTGCTTGAGAAGAAGACCAGGTCTTATGCAACCAAGATGAATGGTCCGGGCTCGACGGACGAGCGGGGAAAACGACATCAGAACCTCGGAGTCAGGAGCCAGGAGCTCGACAAAAGGCAAATATTAAGTCCAAATCCTGTTCGGAACCGAGAGGTCTACGTGTTCGCTGGAGCGGAAAAAGGATCAGGATTTATGTGCCGTACTTACCCTCAGGAATGCTAACAAACTTGGACTTTTCTTAAATACCAAAGAACACTATTGTGAGACTAATCGCTTCCCAGTCTGGGAATATTTCACACAAAGACTCAGAGAAAAATACAATTAAGAATTAATTCATACGAGGAAAAAGTTGTCAAAACACAGGCGAGGACGCGTCAAAGATCCATCTTTGAAATCCTCAGAACTTC
This sequence comes from Callionymus lyra, assembly GCA_016630915.1. Taxonomy (NCBI): domain Eukaryota; kingdom Metazoa; phylum Chordata; class Actinopteri; order Syngnathiformes; family Callionymidae; genus Callionymus; species Callionymus lyra. The sequence goes on from JACEEU010000748.1 coordinate 1,551,263, forward strand.
TGAAACATTAACCGCGTCAACAAATATATCTTTGGAAGGAAGTAGCAATTCCATGAAATCAAAAACAATCCACCAGAATATAGTTGTCGTCAATAGAAAGTACTGCCAAGAACGTCTGGAAGTTTTTCGGAATAATTCGATTACGATCCTGAGTCAGCGGATTTAACGCTTCGCAACAGAAGAAGGCGTCAACGTGTCGTCTGAGTATCTGGAGATACGAGAGCACATCACGCTCTAAAATAAGAAGACGTTCGAACTAGTTCACTGTGACCCAGATCTTCAAGTGAACGTTGGTGACGTTGACTTTATCCGTCGTGTCGAATTGTTTTGACGTCTTCGAGATAAAACTGTTGAAGTGTCAGCGCTGAGTGTTGAAAACTTTCAAAGATACGACGTTTACAAGACAAACTATTTCAACACCAGGAGAGTTAAGATCGTTTACTAGATCATGTTTGAAAAATACTTAGAGGGGTACTACCAAAAAGGAGTGTGTATTGCGAAGAATGTGTTTATAAGTATCACGATACAGGCTCAACAGTACACTATATAGTAATAGTGTAGTAACAAGGATATACGTGTAGTATTGTCCAGTACCTGACTCTGGTGTTGTGATAGTGTAGTAACAAGGATATATCTGTAGTATTGTCCAGTACCTGACTCTGGTGTTGTGATAGTGTAGTAACAAGTATATATGTGTAGTATTGTCCAGTACTTGACTCTGGTGTTGTGATAGTGTAGTAACAAGTATATATGTGTATTAGTGTCCAGTACCTGACTCTGGTGTTGTGATAGTGTAGTAACAAGTATATATGTGTAGTATTGTCCAGTACTTGACTCTGGTGTTGTGATAGTGTAGTAACAAGTATATATGTGTAGTATTGTCCAGTACTTGACTCTGGTGTTGTGATAGTGTAGTAACAAGTATATATGTGTAGTATTGTCCAGTACTTGACTCTGGTGTTGTGATAGTGTAGTAACAAGTATATATGTGTAGTATTGTCCAGTACTTGACTCTGGTGTTGTGATAGTGTAGTAACAAGTATATATGTGTAGTATTGTCCAGTACTTGACTCTGGTGTTGTGATAGTGTAGTAACAAGTATATATGTGTAGTATTGTCCAGTACTTAGTGTGATAGTGTAGTAACAAGTATTTTTTTGTTTTTTTTTTCCTTTTGACTCTGGTGTTGTAGTATTTACAGACCACATGACTCTTGAATAAGTCGTAACTACTTTCATTTGTTTTCAAACCAAAACATGTCCAAACTTCAGCTTTAAAAGCTGCTGAACTCACTGTATCCTCTCGTCCTCAGTCACTGTCGTGAAATTACCGCAGTGACTGCTGCCATCTAGTGACCGGAAGTTTAATTGTGACACAAAAACGACGTGACTATTTGCTTTTTAATTGTAAAAAATAAAATCATTTTACTTTACACACAGCAATGAAATATAAACCATAAAATATATGATTTTAAAGCCAAAACAGAAACTTAAATAAATCAAACAGTGCTGTTGAATATTGACGCTTTATAGTGAAATAAATAGTGATAAATCTGTGTATATATATTTTCTCACACCCTTAATAAGACATTTTTAAATGTTTGACGGCCCCTCACTGACCTCAGTTTGAAAGTGGCCCCCCAGGTAACATCAGACCCTCCATGCATTTATTGAGTCGACAAGAACTCGTACGTTTCCGAAGAGACGTCGACAATAAGGTGAGGTTTGAACCTGAAGCTCTTCTTTTAGACACAGTCGCTGCTTTGACTGACATGACTTGTGCTCGAGTCCTCGGGCTGATGGTGTCATGACATGGGCGGGGGGGTATTAACGCTGTATAAGCCCCACCAGTGCTGAACGACTGGCTGACGCAAGACCCGCTGGAATGTTGCCTGGAGGAGCCTGAAGACGTCTCCTAATAGACCTGATGCTCAGACCTGAACCACCAGGACCAGTTGTTCCATCTCATCTGGATGAGAATGATCTGGAATCTTAAATCACAGTTTTCTACCCAGGATCAGTACATCTTACTTATATGGTTTTAAAACAGCCACATCAGATGGTATCACTGATCCAGGTACAGATTCAAACGACCAGAGCATGTAAACAAACAATATAATCAACAACTTAGTTTCAGACAAAACACTAAAACTACTTTCATGAATACTCGTCTAAACACAACAAATAACCAGCATTAAAAGTGTAATATGTTGTGGATATTTTTAAAGTAAAAATAAATGTCCAATAGTAAAGAAAGTAAATTATTTCAGGGTTAGAATTATTTTTGAAAGTTTAACCTAATTTTTAATGAATATAGAGTGATGGACAGAAATATTGAATCATATTCACAATTCATTCGTTCTTCAACTTTTATTTCATCTGTACAACATCAATAGCTCTAATCTAAACTTTATGGAAATACTTCATTCATCTCATCAACTTCAACACTGTTACAAATGCCAAAAATCGAAAACTCAGAATTATTTATATAATAATTATAAAATGTAAAGGTTTTTTTACATTTCCTTCCTGGACTTCATTTTAAAATCCTACTCATGTTGAATCAGAGCCTGTGGGATCAAACCAGAATCTCATCAGAAGATCTTGGAACAGCTGAGATCTTTTTACTCGCTCGCACAACAGTCAGTGTCCTGATGAAGCAACATATTGTGGCTCGACTTTTCTACTCAACGTTTACAATTGTTTCTACAGATGAAGTCAAGATGTAACTGGTTACACGTAGTTACAAAACCACCAGAGGTTTCTCATTCAAACATCTCCTACTCCCTTTATAGCAAAGCACTTCCAGAAGTTATCAGACAAAAATGCTTTATTCTTCTATGACTACGAGTCTCCGACTTGTTACTTTGCAAGCTTCCAGAATATTACTCCGCAAGTCTCGAAGTATTACTCCGCAAGTCTCAAAGTATTACTCCACAAGTCTCGAAGTATTACTCCACAAGTCTCGAAGTATTACTCCACAAGTCTCGAAGTATTACTCCACAAGTCTCGAAGTATTACTTTACAAGTCTCGAAGTATTACTCCACAAGTCTCAAGTTTACTTTACAAGTCTAAGTATTACTCCACAAGTCTCAAGTATTACTCCACAAGTCTCAGTATTACTCCAAGTTCAAGTATTACTCCGCAAGTCTCAAGTATTACTCCGCAAGTCTCGAAGTATTACTCCACAAGTCTCGAAGTATTACTCCACAAGTCTCAAGTATTACTCCACAAGTCTCGAAGTATTACTTTACAAGTCTCGAAGTATTACTCCACAAGTCTCGAAGTATTACTCCACAAGTCTCGAAGTATTACTCCGCAAGTCTCGAAGTATTACTCCGCAAGTCTCGAAGTATTACTCCGCAAGTCTCGAAGTATTACTCCACAAGTCTCGAAGTATTACTCCACAAGTCTCGAAGTATTACTCCACAAGTCTCGAAGTATTACTTTACAAGTCTCGAAGTATTACTCCACAAGTCTCCGTCGTATTACTCCGAGTGGCTACGTAGTGATATGCCGTGTGGAGTAATACTTACCCTGTAAAAGTACAAAAATACATTTTATGTTTGAATGAAATTGTTGTACTCGTACCTTAAACAATCATTTCTAAAAGCTTGTGAGTCGTGTCTTCAAAGTCTCATGACATCACAGTGTCCAGTCCAGCATCACATGATCACAGCACACACGCCTCATTGGTCAACAGCAGTGAAGTGAGAATATATTTGTGAGAAAAAAACATGTCAAAGTTATTAATGTTTCTAAACGTGTATGATTTCATATCCAAGTAACTATTACTCAAGTCGACTCCAGTGAGTTGATACTTTGACAGAGCGAGGCCTGGATCATGAAAAGTTCCTCCAGGAGACACAGTATAATTATGTGGTCTCGTGGAGTTCATGCCCCGTCATGCCTGTGCAAACTGAGCACCGACTTGAAATGAGCACCGAGAGGCTCCGCTGCCAGAGTGGGTTACCATGACAGCGGGACGTGACCACAACAAGATTGAATTAAAAGCAGGAAATAACGGGCAGAGAAGAGAGAGAATCTTGCTCTGGTTATCGATTGACGAGCGTCTGGTTATCGATTGACGAGCGTCTGGTTATCGATGGAAGAGCGTCAGGTTATCGATGGACGAGCGTCTGGTTATCGATGGACGAGCGTCTGGTTATCGATGGACGAGCGTCTGGTTATCGATGGACGAGCGTCTGGTTATCGATGGACGAGCGTCTGGTTATCGATGGACGAGCGTCAGGTTATCGATGGACGAGCGTCTGGTTATCGATGGACGAGCGTCTGGTTATCGATGGACGAGCGTCTGGTTATCGATGGACGAGCGTCAGGTTATCGATGGACGAGCGTCAGGTTATCGATGGACGAGCGTCAGGTTATCGATGGATGAGCGTCAGGTTTGAAATGGACGAGCGTCTGGTTATCGATGGACGAGCATCAGGTTATCGATGGATGAGCGCCAGGTTTGAAATGGACGAGCGTCTGGTTATCGATGGACGAGCGTCAGGTTATCGATGGACGAGCGTCAGGTCATCGATGGACGAGCGTCAGGTGATCGATGGACGAGCGTCAGGTTATCGATGGACGAGCGTCAGGTTATCGATGGACGAGCGTCTGGTTATCGATGGACGAGCGTCAGGTTATCGATGGACGAGCGTCAGGTTATCGATGGACGAGCGTCTGGTTATCGATGGATGAGCGTCAGGTTTGAAATGGACGAGCGTCTGGTTATCGATGGACGAGCGTCAGGTTATCGATGGACGAGCGTCTGGTCATCGATGGACGAGCGTCTGGTTATCGATGGACGAGCGTCTGGTTATCGATGGACGAGCGTCTGGTCATCGATGGACGAGCGTCTGGTCATCGATGGACGAGCGTCTGGTTATCGATGGACGAGCGTCAGGTGATCGATGGACGAGCGTCAGGTCATCGATGGACGAGCGTCAGGTTATCGATGGACGAGCGTCAGGTCATCGATGGACGAGCGTCAGGTCATCGATGGACGAGCGTCAGGTCATCGATGGACGAGCGTCAGGTGATCGATGGACGAGCGTCAGGTTATCGCCAGGTTATCGATAAACGGACGAGCGTCAGGTGATCGATGGACGAGCGTCAGGTGATCGATGGACGAGCGTCAGGTGATCGATGGACGAGCGTCTGGTGATCGATGGACGAGCGTCTGGGTTATCGATGGACGCAGCGTCAGGTTATCGATGGACGAGCGTCAGGTTATCGATGGACGAGCGTCAGGTTATCGATGGACGAGCGTCAGGTGATCGATGGACGTCAGCCCGCCTGGTTATGGACGAGCGTCTGGTTATCGATGGACGAGCGTCAGGTGATCGATGGACGAGCGTCAGGTTATCGATGGACGAGCGTCTGGTTATCGATGGACGAGCGTCAGGTTATCGATGGACGAGCGTCAGGTTATCGATGGACGAGCGTCAGGTTATCGATGGACGTCAGATGACGCCAGGTTATCGATGGACGAGCGTCAGGTGATCGATGGACGAGCGTCAGGTTATCGATGGACGAGCGTCAGGTTATCGATGGACGAGCGTCAGGTGATCGATGGACGAGCGTCAGGTCATCGATGGACGAGCGTCAGGTGATCGATGGACGAGCGTCTGGTGATCGATGGACGAGCGTCAGGTCATCGATGGACGAGCGTCAGGTCATCGATGGACGATGGACGAGCGTCAGGTGATCGATGGACGAGCGTCAGGTGATCGATGGACGAGCGCCAGGTTATCGATGGACGAGCGTCAGGTTATCGATGGACGAGCGTCAGGCGCCATGGTCATCGATGGACGAGACGAGCGTCTGGTGATCGGCTGGGACGAGAGCGTCTGGTTCTCGATGGACGAGCAGTCATGGTTATCTGGATGGACGAGCGTCAGGTTATCGATGGACGAGCGTCTGGTTGTCGATGGACGACCCCGTCTGGTTGATCGATGGACGAGCGTCTGGTGCTCGATGAACAGCGACCTCATGGTTATCGATGGACGAGCGTCTGGTTATCGATGGACGAGCGTCTGGTTATCGATGGACGAGCGTCTGGTTATCGATGGACGAGCGTCTGGTTATCGATGGACGAGCGTCTGGGTTATCGATGGACGAGCGTCAGGTTATCGATGGACGAGCGTCTGGTTATCGATGGACGCCAGTTATCGATGCGTTATCGATGGACGAGCGTCAGGTTATCGATGGACGAGCGTCAGGTTATCGATGGACGAGCGTCAGGTTATCGATGGACGAGCGTCAGGTTATCGATGGACGAGCGTCAGGTTATCGATGGACGAGCGTCAGGTTATCGATGGACGAGCGTCAGGTTATCGGATGGACGAGCGCCAGGTTATCGATGGACGAGCGCCAGGTTATCGATGGACGAGCGTCAGGTTATCGATGGACGAGCGCCAGGTTATCGATGGACGAGCGTCAGGTGAACGATGGACGACGCGTCAGGTTATCGATGGACGAGCGTCAGGTTATCGATGGACGAGCGTCAGGTTATCGATGGACGAGCGTCAGGTTATCGATGGACGAGCGTCAGGTTATCGATGGACGAGGCGTCAGGTCGATGGACGAGCGTCAGGTGTTCTTTCGATGGACGAGCGTCAGGTTCTCGATGGACGAGCGTCAGGTTATCGATGGACGAGCGTCAGGTGATCGATGGACGAGCGTCAGGTTCTCGATGGACGATGGCGTCAGGTTATCGATGGACGAGCGTCAGGTGCTCGATGGACGAGCGTCAGGTTATCGATGGACGAACGTCAGGTGATCGATGGACGAGCGTCAGGTTATCGATGGACGAGCGTCAGGTTATCGATGGACGAGCGTCAGGTTATCGATGGACGAGCGTCAGGTTATCGATGGACGCAGCGTCAGGTTATCGATGGACGAGCGCAGTCTGGTAGGATCGATGGACGAGCGTCAGGTTATCGATGGACGAGCGTCAGGTTATCGATGGACGAGCGTCAGGTGATCGATGGACGAGCGTCAGGTTATCGATGGACGAGCGTCAGGTTATCGATGGACGAGCGTCAGGTTATCGATGGACGAGCGTCAGGTTCTCGATGGACGAGCGTCAGGTTCTCGATGGACGAGCGTCTGGTTATCGCTCGATGGCGAGACGAGCGTCAGGTTCTCGATGGACGAGCGTCAGGTTATCGAATGGACGAGCGTCAGGTTATCGATGGACGAGCGCCAGGTTATCGATGGACGACGAGCGTCAGGTTATCGATGGACGAGCGTCTGGTTATCGATGGACGAGCGTCAGGTTATCGATGGACGAGCGTCAGGTTATCGATGGACGAGCGTCAGGTTATCGATGGACGAGCGTCTGGTTCTCGATGGACGAGCGTCATGGTTTATCGATGGACGAGCGTCAAGGTTATCGATGGACGAGCGTCTGGTTATCGATGGACGAGCGTCAGGTTATCGATGGACGAGCGTCAGGTTATCGATGGACGAGCGCCAGGTTATCGAGGGACGAGCGTCAGGTTATCGATGGACGAGCGTCAGGTTATCGATGGACGAGCGTCAGGTTATCGATGGACGAGCGTCAGGTTATCGATGGACGAGCCGTCAGGTTATCGATGGACGAGCGCCAGGTTATCGATGGACGAGCGCCAGGTTATCGATGGACGAGCGCCAGGTTATCGATGGACGAGCGTCAGGTTATCGATGGACAAACCATCGATGGACGAGCGTCAGGTTATCGATGGACGAGCGTCAGGTTATCGATGGACGAGCGTCAGGTTATCGATGGACGAGCGTCAGGTTATCGATGGACGCAGCGTCAGGTTATCGATGGACGAGCGTCAGGTTATCGATGGACGAGCGTCAGGTTGATCGATGGACGAGCGTCAGGTTATCGATGGACGAGCGTCTGGTTATCGATGGCGATGGACAGCGTCAGGTTATCGATGCGAGGACGAGCGCCAGGTTATCGATGGACGAGCGTCAGGTTATCGATGGACGAGCGTCAGGTTATCGATGGACGAGCGTCAGGTTATCGATGGACGAGCGTCAGGTGATCGATGGACGAGCGTCAGGTTATCGATGGACGAGCGTCTGGTTATCGATGGACGAGCGTCAGGTTATCGATGGACGAGCGTCAGGTTATCGATGGACGAGCGTCAGGTTATCGATGGACGAGCGTCAGGTTATCGATGGACGAGCGTCCAGGTTATCGATGGACGGCGTCTGGTTATCGATGGACGAGCGTCAGGTTATCGATGGACGAGCGCCAGGTTATCGATGGACGAGCGTCAGGTTATCGATGGACGAGCGTCAGGTCGATGGATCGATGGACGAGCGTCAGGTGATGGGACGAGCGCGCCAGGTTATCGATGGACGAGCGTCAGGTTATCGATGGACGAGCGTCAGGTTATCGATGGACGAGCGTCAGGTTATCGATGGACGAGCGTCAGGTTATCGATGGACGAGCGTCAGGTTATCGATGGACAAATCGCGGAGACGAGCGTCTGGTTCGATGGACGAGCGCCAGGTTATCGATGGACGATGGACAGCGTCAGGTTATCGATGGACGAGCGTCAGGTTATCGATGGACGAACACCCTCCGGACGAGCGTCAGGTTATCGATGGACGAGCGTCAGGTTATCGATGGACGAGCGTCTGGTTATCGATGGACGAGCGTCAGGTTATCGATGGACGAGCGTCTGGTGATCGATGGACGAGCGTCAGGTTATCGATGGACGAGCGTCTGGTTCATCGATGGACGAGCGTCTGGTTACTCGATGGACGAGCGTCTGGTTATCGATGGACGAGCGTCTGGTTATCGATGGACGAGCGTCTGGTTATCGATGGACGAGCGTCTGGTTATCGATGGACGAGCCGCCGTGGTTATCGATGGACGCCGTCTGGTTATGCGAGGGACGAGCGTCTGGACACCGATGGACGAGCGTCTGGTCATCGATGGACGAGCGTCAGGTTACCTTTATTGAGTAAGTAAGTACTTTTACAAATACTTAACTCAAATGTTTCTGTGAAAGCAGGAGTTTGTTTATTATGGTTTGAAGAGTAAAGTAAACAGTATTGATGCTGAAATGAAGTATCCTGATACGATACTCATTTTAAAAAGTATCAATACCAGCCTTCAACTGTTATTATGAAGAGATATTTAATGTGTATTTGTGCAACTATTTTAGCATTTTCATATAAAATAAAAATGTTTATTTTCTCTTTAACCCCGTTGTATTCAAAATGATAGAATCTGTATCACAAAAACCCTAAATGTATGAATTGTTTTATATTAATTGTAGTTTATAAGGTTTTAAAGAAGAAGTTATGATTTATAAAGTATTGAATGTCGACGTATGATAAGATTTATATTGATTATATTAATAAGTATTGAACGTCATTATCAGCTGTTTTGTAATTACAATGTAATTCTAAATGACACTGTATTCTCTTGATTTAAACACCATTTTACTTCAATTATAATGAGATGTAAACATAGTACTTTATTGATTACATTACAGAGTTTCTTAACTAGACCTCAAGCAAGTTGATGTACATGATAATAAACTATTATAACTTCTCTTATAAATGTATTTTAATGTCTTATTAATGTGCTCAAAACATTCATAGCAAATAACATTTTAAATGTTATTATATTTATGTTTTTGTTGATTTATCAAGCATAGTAATAATAATAAAACACAAAGAACATTTTTGTTTAATTATAAACAAGTAAACTTGTCATATAAGTATATAGATAAAGTAAATATAGCCTTTTTTAACTATATGTTTAACATACCACGAAAGAAAGATAAAAACAAAAGTAAAAATTCAAATCTGGTGTGAAATTTGATTCATATTCTTGTTTTTTTTCCTTGAGTTTTTGTTTGTTTCTCAGGAGGAAACATTGTTTTTCAGGAGGAAAAAGTTGCTTCACAGTCGACGAGGTTGTTGATGTTGAAATTGCAGTATTTCTTTGAAGAAAATGTCAAAAACACGTGAAGCTCGTTCTAGGAACTGATGAAATATGGATCCATGAAAGGGTTAAAGTTCTCCAGTCGATACTTCCAAGAATCATAAATCCCTCGTTGTGTAACTTTGTGCAGCAGAAGCAGTAAAACAATCGATCGTGAGCCCGAGTGACGCACAAGATGATGTGAAGACGCACAAACATGGACGCACACTTGTGTGTGGTTAATGCCGCATGACAAAGTGCACACATGTCATGATCATATGTGACGTCTCATCACTAATGGACGAGAGGACGATCAAATATTCATCGTGAGGCTGAAGCTTCACGTACATTAGCAGCGTCTTCAGACCCGACGAGTCGCACTGATGTCTTTCCATCCATCCACGGATGTTGTTTAAGTACTTTCATCACAACACAGGGGGCGCTGTCTGACACCGAGCTGAACTTAAGACATAACACACTGTATCCATTTATTTGTTTTTATTAAAATACATTTTGTTTTCAAATGTATATTATTTTTAATCATAATTAATCATTATTTTAAGTTATAAACACATAAAGTGTTCTTAATATAATATAATTTGATTTTTGCATTTAAAATTAACAAGAAAATATTCACGGATTTGGTTCAATTTTGTGTTGCAACCAAACTTCTAGCCTCTAGATGGCAGCAGTCGTTACGTCCTGCACAGCTACAGGAAGAATGATGACTGAGGACGAGAGGATACAGTGAGTCCAGCAGATTTTAAAGCTGATGTTTGGACATATTTTGGTTTGAAAACAAATGAAAGCAGTTACAACTTCATCAAGAGTCATGTGGTCTGTAAATACTACAACACCAGAGTCAAGTACTGGACAATACTACACATATATACTTGTTACTACACTATCACAACACCAGAGTCAAGTACTGGACAATACTACACATATATACTTGTTACTCAGAATCACAACACCAGAGTCAAGTACTGGACAATACTACACATATATACTTGTTACTACACTATCACAACACCAGAGTCAAGTACTGGACAATACTACACATATATACTTGTTACTACACTATCACAACACCAGAGTCAAGTACTGGACAATACTACACATATATACTTGTTACTCAGTATCACAACACCAGAGTCAAGTACTGGACAATACTACACATATATACTTGTTACTCAGTATCACAACACCAGAGTCAAGTACTGGACAATACTACACATATATACTTGTTACTACACTATCACAACACCAGAGTCAAGTACTGGACAATACTACACATATATACTTGTTACTCAGTATCACAACACCAGAGTCAAGTACTGGACAATACTACTCATATATACTTGTTACTACACTATCACAATATATCGTTATATATCGTAACCTTGTATCATGATACATATCAACTCATTGCTTTTAAGCATAAAAATTCCAAAGATTTCAAGGTTATTAGCCAGATCCTGCCTCTCGTCCGAGGTAGCTGGGACAGGCTCCAGCCCAGGTTAGTGAATGAATGAAGTAAAGTGAAACACAAAGTATTATTCAGGTCAAGAGTATTTGTCGTCTTCACTGGGTTGTGACTGTGATGAGTCGCCATGTTTGGTCTAGTAGTGTCACTCTGTCGCAGCGAGGTCTAAATAAAGTTTGGTTTAAATATAAACTTCCTTTTATCACTTTATCACCGAGTGTTACTCAAACTGCAACGTATTTAATATTGTCAAGACATTAGGTTTAGAGTCGATGACTACACAATATTAACATTACATCAATAAATGGTAGTCGTTCATGTAATACTTTACTTTTATTTCATTTCAATATTGTTAATTAAAACACAGTAAAACTTCATATTAAAGCACAACTTTGTAATAAATGTTTTTAACAACAGACTTGATATTAAACTGCAGGAAAACAAAGATACTTTGAGTTTTATTAACAATAATATTCATTATTTACATATTATTATATGGTAATGCATCTTATTTTAATTGTATTTATCACAATTAATTCATGTTATATTATTATTTTACTCTTTGCTTCCACAAACTCTGGCAGTAAAAGTTATTTATATTTTCTTTGTTCTATTCTTGTATTCTTTCATGTATTTAAACATCTGTCTATCAAGTGTGATTTATAATATTATTGTGTTTCTAACTTAACTTTCATTTAAATAACGTTTTTCTTTGAGTTTTATCTAAACGTGAAGTTAGTTGTTGTTGTTATTGTTTAGTTTAAGTCACGCAGCAGCTGCTGGATCTACTACGTCATCATTAAGAGACACTTTTTCTTTTACGATGAAATAACGAGTTTAAAAGTTCAACACCATGAGTGACACTTGCTCAGCGTGACCTCTGACCTTCAGGCGCCTCGTAAGGTGCTTCATAAATAGAGGTTCAAGAAACTGAACCAGAAGAAAACGCTTTAAAAACCTTTAAAAAGAAAGAAGGAGACAAACGTCGCTTCTGTTGCGCAACAGTCAACAACTGATCTGAGGAGGAAGTTAAGGCGCTGGAGGAGCCGCGAGCAGAGCAGCAGCTGACCCGGGATCAGCGCTCCTCTCCGCCCGGACAACACTCGCGACAGGCGGCTGACCCGGGATCAGCGCTCAACTCCGGCCGGGAGACACTCACCTCAGGAGGCTGATCTACGGTCAGCGCGGCGGCGGCGGAGCAGCAGACCCTCGGCGGCGTCGCGGTTCAAGACTCGGCGAACATCCCGGGACTGGGCTGGCGGTTCTGGGCGGGTTCTGAGGAGGTTCTGAGGAGGTTCTGAGGAGGTTCTGAGGAGGTTCTGAGGAGGTTCGGCGCAGGCTGAGGAGGTTCGGCGCAGGTTCGGTGCTGCTCGGTCTGCAGCAGATCCTCGTGCGGCCGCGAGACACGCACACGCGCAGAGACACGCACGATCCGAGGCCCCGCCCCTCTCTCCCTCTCCCGGACCTGGCCCCGCCCACTCAGGATTAGTGAGGCGTTCAAGTCCTGTGGGAATTAGGGCGTGTCCTTGAAGATTTTTGTTTTACTGAACTGACATATTTGAAGTAAATAAAGATTTAAAGTGTTTTTTTTGTTTCTTTAGCCTCAAAGTTTTATTTGAAATAATCAAATATTTTTAATTCTCATTTCATAAAATTATTTTTAACATGTTTTTAATTAAAATGACATTTAAATTTATATAATATTCTATTACAAAAACTTTTGTCTTTTTTACCAACAACGACGATAATGTTGCGTTCAGGTTCAGAGAAAAAATTAAAATTATTTAATTATAGTTAAAATTGTTTAATTATAGTTAAAATTGTTTGATTATAGTTGAAAATTGTTTGATTATAGTTGAAAATTGTTTGATTATAGTTGAAAATTGTTTGATTATAGTTGAAAATTGTTTGATTATAGTTAAACTTGTTTAATTATAATTAAAATTGTTTGATTACAGTTGAAAATTGTTTGATTATAGTTGAAAATTGTTTGATTATAGTTGAAAATTGTTTGATTATAGTTGAAAATTGTTGGATTATAGTTGAAAATTGTTTGATTATAGTTGAAAATTGTTTGATTATAGTTGAAAATTGTTTGATTATAGTTGAAAATTGTTTGATTATAGTTGAAAATTGTTTGATTATAGTTGAAATATGTTTGAATATATTAAAACATTAAATCTTCTCAGCTCTGGAGAATCAAACCAGTGACACACGTGTGTGAAGGTTGTGTTGTTCAAGTGTGTGTCCAGATCATTGCACTATAGTTACCTTGTTGTGTTGATATCTTGTGAGTCTCTAGAGCTTCTTACATAAGAACCTCCTGTTGTTTGTGAGTCACAAGAACAACATCAACAAACTCGACCTCAACTAAGATTTGATCTTTGACCTTCACGAGGTGCCAAAGGTCGTCTGGACGGTCACGACGAGAGGCAACATGTCTCAGTACACACAAACACACACAGAGACAGCAGCGCTCTAGCACACACACAAGGACACACACATCATCCACACACAAGTCAACACAGACATGGACACAAACATCACGCGTGGACACACAAATCAAATCACACACACACACACACACACACACACACACACACACACACACACAAGTAAACACGCACACATCAACACACACACATGGAGACACACCTTAACACACACACATCAATAAACACACATCAACACAGACGTCCTCACACACACAGACTCACACAATTCAACAAGCACACATCAACACACACACACACATATACATACATTAACCCACACGAATGGAGACACACCTCAATTAACACACAGACACACAATAAACACACACGCACACACACACATCAATATACACACATCAACACACACACACGTGGACATACACCTCAACACACACATGGACACACACATCAACACACACACGTGGACATACACCTCAACACACACATGGACACACACATCAACACACACACACCTCAACACACACATGGACACACACATCAACACACACACACAATAAACTCACACACACATGGACACACACATCAACACACACACACAGACACACACAATAAACTCACACACACATGGACACACACATCAGCACTCACACACTTGAGGTGCACAGACTTCATACAATGAGATGGTGGAAACTGCCAGATCTGATTACATCATAAAACTGGTAGCAGCAAATAAGAAAAACCCCAAAGTTTTGTTTGACACGATTAATTCTCTCGTCTCTCCTGCTGCTCAAATCACGCCTGTCTTCTGTGAAGCTGACAGCAATGATTGTTGAGGTTTTTAATTACAAAATTAAATTATATCGTCGTTTGCTGCTCATTATAATGAATTCAGTGAATATTTAAAATCTAGTAAATGTTTTAAGTTAAATGACTTCATTATGTTAAGAATCTAATTATTAACCTTAACTAGGTAAAAAATACACATATATTTAATATAAACATATCATTTACTTTCTTAAAACAAGTTTTATTACAATAATTAAAGTATTTTTTCTGTCTTTTAAGTCTTAAAATAAGACTTTTAATGAATTTAACTAGTTTAACTAATCAGTTTGACCTGAAAGGTTTAGAAAATGTTATGTTTTCTTGTTTGTTATAAATTATTTTCAGTATTCAAGTCAAAATTAAACACTTTTGAAATGTTAACAATGATTTTGATTCATGTTGACAATTGAAAAAAAGTTTGGAGAAAAAAAAAAGTCAAATTCATGAAATATTTTTTAGTAAAATATTATGAAAATGTGAAATAAATGAAATACTAAATTAATGCAGTTATGGTTCAGAAAAGTTAAAAACCTTCATAAAAATTAAAAATAAATCTTAAAAATCGTTTTTAAATAATTAAAACATTTAAATAATGAAATATATTATTTATTCGAGGACGAAATAGAATAAAATCTTAAAAATCTAAACAAGAAAAAAAGAAAAGTGTTTAAAAAAACGACTTTGAGAAAAGTTTTCTTGAATCAAACGACGAAACTAAACTTCGTTCATGAACTCGTTTAAAATCTGAAACATTCGAATCAAAAACGCAGACGAGCCACTGACCACTGCGGATAAGAAAGTTGATTTATTGAGTCGACGGATGAAAGTATTTACAGCGAGCGGAGAAAAGAAGACTTTGACAGGTTCATAAATAAAGGATCAATCATCTTGATTGGCAGCGACTATTGTAAACAATAAACGTTGGAATAAAACTTCCACGTGTTTTTCTCTTGAAATGATATTTTTCGATTTTTAACTAAAAGTTTCCGAAGCAAAAGTTGGTCAAAGGCACGTTTCCTTCAGTAACACTGACAGTAACTCCTCGTCTCGTTGGCAACATCGGAAAACTGTTGAACTCGAAGGCCACGGGTTTTTACGCTGCCGTCACCCGAGCGTCACGGTCGCAGAGACGCCGTCCCTCGCCGGCCGTTCACCTGGATGGTGGTGGTGGGGGGGCGCACCTGCGGGGGCAGAGAACACATCAATCACTTCTTTTGTTTGACATTCTTTGCTTTGAATACGATTTTTCTCGACAAAGTAGAAAACTAGACAGTGATGAGTTCTCTGAGAGGGAGTGAGAGCACGTTTGCTGCTCATTATAAAGTAAAATGTTGTTTAAAAAACATTCATCGACGAGTCTAATCAAATATTTCATTTCAAGATATTAATTAAAATTCACTTAAATTGTTGTGTTTTGGTTTCTTGTTCACATGATATTTTCTTGAGTTGACATTAAAAACTTGAAACTAGAAGTATTTCTTTAGATTAATATTGGTCAAAATCTTTCACCAAGAATGATGAGTTCACTGAGAGGGAGCGAGACGTTTGAAGGTCGTTCGCTGCTGATTATAATGACCATTTAAAAGAAATACTTCTACACACAAAAAACTACACTGAAGAAATTGATTGTGATTATTTTAAATTAAAACATGTTTTTAATTCACCTGACGAAAAAAATTAACTTTGTTGTTGAAGAGACATTTACTGTCTTTTCATATCGTGAGAAAAGAAAGTTACAATGTTTAAAACTCAACTAGATGTATTTGTGCATCTTGAACTAGGCCAGATGAGTTCACTGAGAGGGACTGAGATGCTTGAAGTTGTTCGTTTGCTGCTCATTATAACGAAGATTTTGAGGAAATACTTCTAAAAGGAAAAAAAGTTGATCTTATTTTAAGTAAAACTATTTATTTATTTGACTTAACAATTATTAAATTCACTGTATCCTCTCATCCCCAGTCATTCATTCAGTCCAGGAAATGATTTTCTTTTCTGATAATAAGGAAGTCCTTTTTCTACACATTAAACTAGAGCGATACAACAAACAAGATATAAATGTACATGAAAACACCTCAAATCTTGCAGCAGCAACGATGAGTTCACTGAGAGGGAGCAAGACGTTGAGTTAAAAAAAAAGAAGTTTTTAATGAATGGCTTGGTTTTTGTTATTGTGGAGCAACAAAGAAGTGTTTGGGTTACGGAGGTTCAATTGTTAGATGTTGTACCAATAGAATCAAAGTCATGTTGAAAAACTGCCAGATGATGAAAATGTCTTAAAAACAGCCTCGAAATCAACTGAAGCTTTTCTCATGATCCTGCACTTGTGTTCTATACTGTGTTCTATCTTGTTCTTATTTTGTGTTCTATACTGTGTTCTATCTTGTTCTTATTTTGTGTTCTATACTGTGCTCTATACTGTGTTCTATCTTGTTCTTATTTTGTGTTCTATACTGTGTTCTATACTGTGTTCTATACTGTGTTCTTATCTGTGTTCTATCCTGTGTTCTATCTTGTTCTTATTTTGTGTTCTATCTTGTTCTTATTTGGCGTTCTATCTTGTTCCTATTTTGTGTTCTATCTTGTTCTTATTTTGTGTTCTATCTTGTTCTTATTTGGCGTTCTATCTTGTTCCTATTTTGTGTTCTATCGTGTTCTTATCCTGTGTTCTATCTTGTTCTTATCCTGTGTTCTATCTTGTTCTTATCCTGTGTTCTTATCCTGTGTTCTATCCTTGTTCTAACCTTGTTCTATCTTGTGTTCTATCTTGTGTTCTATCCTGTGTTCTATCCTGTGTTCTTATCTTGTGTTCTATCCTGTGTTCTATATTGTGTTCTATCCTGTGTTCTATCTTGTGTTCTATCCTGTGTTCTATCCTGTGTTCTATCCTGTGTTCTATCCTGTGTTCTAACCTGTGTTCTATCTTGTGTTCTATCGGGTCTGAGGATCAGAACCGACTCTTACCTTCCTGAGTCTCTCGGCGGCCGAGCCGGAGCGAATGGCCTCCATCATGGCCTCACGCGCCGCCGCGGGGCTCTTGGCATCCGTGGGACTCTGGGGTGACACGGACGAGGTCTTGAGGGGCTTGAGGGGCTTGAGGGCCGGGGGTCCGGCTGGGGGTGGAGGCGGGGGAGGGGGTGAGGAGAAGACGGGGGAGGCCACGATCCTCGGCTCTGGTCTCGGCGGCTCCTCGGACTCTCGTACGGTTCTGAGCTCGTGAGCAGCAGCAGATCCAGTCTGTGGGAGCGAGAGAGAGCAAGAGGTCAAAGGTCGTCCATTTTTAACTTGTTTCTTTGTTTATCGGAGGAAACTAAACATGTTGTTTTAACAAATACATTCTTCATGTCTTGATTTTCTTCGAGACGTTCCAGAAACAGTTTTGGTTCTTGTGTCTCGTGCTGAAGACTCTGGATCACTTTGACCAGGTTCTGGCAGGAGGACCCGGAGTTGACCCCGAGTTGACCCCGAGCTGACCCCAAGCTGACCCGGAGACTTTCACAAGAAAGCATTAAAAATATTTCCAGTAAACGTAATATCTCGGTCAGTTTTCAGAAACTGTTGCAATCGACACTGACGTTGCTGAAAAAGGTAAAAAACATTTTTAAAAGTCACTCGTTTAAAGTTTGATCTTCAGACTCTTGAGTTCAAACCTTCCTTCGTTCACAGGTCAGAGGTCGTTGTTGAAATAAGAACATTTTCTAGACTTGACACTAACACGAATATGTATACACCAGTACAGTATATATAATACGTATATATTAGTACAGTATGTACAGTATATATAATAAGTAAGTAAGTAAGTAATTTTTATTATATAGCGCTTTTCCAGACCAGGGTCACAAAGCGCTTAAACAATCAAAACAATATTCATTAAAGAATATACTTTAAAGATCAAGATAAAACTGATAACACAACAGGAGTTCCAGAAAATCAAGGAAAAGCCTGAACAAATAGAAACGTCTTAAGATGTTTCTTGAAGGAGTCAGTAGATCATCAAACACACATGTTTCTTGAAGGAGTCAGTAGATCATCAAACACAGATGTTTCTTGAAGGAGTCAGTAGATCATCAAACACACATGTTTCTTGAAGGAGTCAGTAGATCATCAAACACAGAGATGTTTCTTGAAGGAGTCAGTAGATCATCAAACACAGATGTTTCTTGAAGGAGTCAGTAGATCATCAAACACAGATGTTTCTTGAAGGAGTCAGTAGATCATCAAACACAGATGTTTCTTGAAGGAGTCAGTAGATCATCAAACACAGATGTTTCTTGAAGGAGTCAGTAGATCATCAAACACACATGTTTCTTGAAGGAGTCAGTAGATCATCAAACAGGAGATGTTTCTTGAAGGAGTCAGTCAGATCATCAAACACAGATGTTTCTCCTCTTGAAGGAGTCAGTAGATCATCAAACACAGATGTTTTTAAAGGAGTCAGTAAAGATCATCAAGAACAAAGAGAAGAGAAGATCGTTCCAAAGCTTAGGAGCAACAGTCTGGAAGAGATCTTCGTTGACTCCTACAATGGTCCTGAACACGTGTTCAGGAACCATCAGTAAAGATTTTCGTTGGATCCACAGACAGTTCTGGTCACTGCAGTGTTGAACAAGAGACATGTCTTTATCAAATACAACACCCAGGTTTCTCAGGCTCAGTTTGACAGACTGACCTAAGTCACCCAAGTACTGACTCAACCCTGGAATCTTATCATCAGGAACAATCACCAGAGTTTCAGTTTTGTCCATATTTAGCTGTAAAGTGTTTTCACTCATTGTTTCATTTCTAGCAAACAATTGACTAAGTTCAGCCTCTGGGGCTCAGTTGGATCAACAGAGCAGTAGAGCTGGATGTCATCAGCAAAAATGTGATAAGGAACATCAGGAAATCTCTGAATGATTTTTGTCTTCATACAATGAGATGGTGGAAACTGCTAGATCTGATTACATCAGAAAACTGGTAGCAGCAAATAAGAAAAACCCCAAAGTGTTGCTTGACACGATTAATTCTCTTGTGTCTCCTGCTCCTCAAATCACGCCTGTCTTCTGTGAAGCTGACAGCAATGATTGTTGAGGTTTTTCATTGACAAAATTAAATTGATCAAAGAGAAAATCTCTCCCCCTTTGTTTGGAACCCTTACTGTCTCTGAGCCCCTCTCCTCCTCTTGGTCCTCCTTCAGACTAGTGAACAAGATGAAACACTCCTCTTGCTCAGATGACGTCCTTCCTTGTAGGCTTTTTATCAAAGTATTGGCTGTAATTGGCCCCTGGGTTACTAATACACCAGTACAGTATACACAGTACATATAATACGTATACACCAGTACAGTATATACAGTATATATAATAAGTATACACCAGTATAGTATATACAGTATATATAATAAGTATACACCAGTACAGTATATACAGTATATATAATAAGTATACAGCAGGACAGTATATACAGTATATATAATAAGTATACACCAGTACAGTATATACAGTATATATAATAAGTATACACCAGTACAGTATATACAGTATATATAATAAGTATACAGCAGGACAGTATATACAGTATATATAATAAGTATACAGTACAGTTATACAATAAGTATACACAGTATATACAGTATATATAATAAGTATACAGCAGGACAGTATATACAGTATATATAATAAGTATACACCAGTACAGTATATACAGTATATATAATAAGTATACACCAGACAGAAACAGTAATATATACAGTATATATAATAAGTATACACCAGTACAGTATATACAGTATATATAATAAGTATACAGCAACAAGGACAGTATATACAGTATATATAATAAGTATACAGCAGGACAGTATATATAATAAGTATACACCAGTACAGTATATACAGTATATATAATAAGTATACACCAGTACAGTATATACAGTATATATAATAAGTATACACCAGTATAGTATATACAGTATATATAATAAGTATACACCAGTACAGTATATACAGTATATATAATAAAGTATACCAGCAGGTACAGTATATACAGTTATATAATAAGTATACAGCAGTACAGTATATACAGTATATATAATAAGTATACACCAGGACAGTATATACAGTATATATAATAAGTATACACCAGTACAGTATATACAGTATATATAATAAGTATACAGCAGGACAGTATATACAGTATATATAATAAGTATACACCAGTACAGTATATACAGTATATATAATAAGTATACACACAGGACAGTATATACAGTATATATATAATAAGTATACACCAGTACAGTATATACAGTATATATAATAAGTATACACCAGTACAGTATATACAGTATATATAATAAGTATACAGCAGGACAGTATATACAGTATATATAATAAGTATACACCAGTACAGTATATACAGTATATATAATAAGTATACAGCAGGACAGTATATACAGTATATATAATAAGTATACACCAGTACAGTATATACAGTATATATAATAAGTAAACACCAGTACAGTATATATAATACGTATATTATATTTCACTGAAACATTCACTGACACCAAACTCACTTTCTTCAGCCTCCCAGAGATGTTCTGAGCTCTGATCGCAGCCAGCAGAACCGAGCGCTCGTTCTCCTCCTCAGGGTAAGGAACCGTCTTCACGTTGGGACCAGAATCTGAGACCTGGAGACCGACAGTAAGAAGAGGCTCCACAGGACCACACGGCGACTCTCGCACCTTCCTGAGGCGACCTCTGCCCCCAGCGTTCTGAATGGCCTCCATCAAGTCTCCGTGCAGATTCGACTCCTTCTCCACAGGCTTGGGAACCACCGGACGGAACTTCTGGACCGGCCCGAACAGTGACGCCGCCGGGGTCTGATCCAGGCTAGTCAGGGGGATCACCAGACGCTCAGGTCCGGTCGAGACGTTGATCTGAAGGTCGTGTGTAGGTCAGTGTCATCGCAACATTATTTAACATTTGAAGTGATGCAAATTTAATGTTTTCATTGAAATGTTTCCAAGCATTAAATTATAGTTTTAAATAATTCAAAATAAAACATACAATAAGTTATGTCGTTTATATTTTCAAAATAAATCGTTTTTACAATTATTATAAATATATTATTTAAAAATACATTTTCCAAGTTTTATATGTTTTAATTCTCAGTCTTTTAAATTCAATATAAATGTTGTTATGATAGAGACACCAGACTAAACCAACAGAGCTCAGAGATACTTGAACTTTCAGCCAATCATGCGACGCACAGACGATCATGTGATGTACAAGCGCATGATTATTAGCTCAGTGCTCTGTTGGTTTTGTCTGGTGACATTACTTTAACGTTTATATTAAATTTAAAAGACTATGAATTGAAAAAAATACATTGAATATGTATTTTTGTGTTATTATAATTATAATAGTAAGTCTATGTTTAAAGAAAAATTAATACAATTTGAAAACATCTAAAGAAAATCTAAATAAAAACTAAACATGATAAATTGATCAGATGATGAAAGGATGAGAGGATGAAGAGATGAGAGGATGAGAAGATGAAAAGATGAGAGGATGAAAAGATGAGAGGATGAAAAGATGAGAGGATGAGAGGATGAAAAGATGAGAGGATGAAAAGATGAGAGGAGGAAAAGATGAAAGGATGAGAAGATGAAAAGATTAGAGGAGGAAAAGATGAAAGGATGAGAAGATGGAAGGATGAGAGGATGAGAAGATGATAGGATGAAAAGATGAAAGGATGAAAAGATGAAAGGATGAGAGGATGAAAAGATGAGAGGATGAAAAGATGAAAGGATGAGAAGATGAAAAGATGAGAGGATGAAAAGATGAGAAAATGAAAAGATGAGAGGCTGAGAGGATCAAATGATGAGAGGATGAAAAGATGAAATGATGAGAAGATGAAAAGATGAGAGGCTGAGAGGATCAAATGATGAGAGGATGAAAAGATGAAATGATGAGAAGATGAAAAGATGAGAGGAGGAAAAGATGAAAGGATGAGAAGATGAAATGATGAGAGGATGAGAGGATCAAATGATGAGAAGATGAAAAGATGAGAGGAGGAAAAGATGAAAGGATGAGAAGATGAAATGATGAGAGGATCAAATGATGAGAAGATGAAAAATGAAAAGATGAAAGGATGAAATAATGAAAACATCAATATCCTGATGATTATCTTCCATGAGTCCAACATAACAAAACTGATCTACTGGGTCTGTAGGACTCACAGGTTTGGGTGGTTTTGAGGGTTTGTTTGGTGAAGAACATCTGGCCTGATGTTTCTTCACCTCCGGACTCCGAGGTGAGACTCGACTTGGACTCGTCCTCCTCTGGACCCGAGTCTCTCCTCGGTTCTTCTCTCTAGGGGCCACAGAGTCCTCGTGGTCTCCCCTCAGGACGCTCCCTTGTTCCGACCGCCTCGGAGGAGCAGACGAGTCTTGAGGACCTCTTTGAGCCGGGCCGGGTCTGGTCCTGGTGATGGCCGACGCCACGTAGTGACTGGAGGTTCTTCTGGAGGGTTTGAGGAAGGACAGGTCTCTCTGCAGGAGGTGGGTCTGGACCGGGGGAGGGAGGCTCGCTTTGATACTTGGCCGCTGGACAGTTTTGGACACGGTGACCGTGGGTTCTTCTTCTCTGAAGGTCCTGGTCTCCTGGTGCTTCAGAGCTCCTTCTTCTTCTTCTCTGAAGGTCCTGGTCTCCTGGTGCTTCAGAGCTCCTTCTTCTTCTTCTCTGAAGGTCCTGGTCTCCTGGTGCTTCAGAGCTCCTTCAGGTCTTCTCCAGTCGTCCAGCTTCGCTCGCTCCTGTCGTTCGCCGGAGGTCCACACGTCCGTAGACCTTCTGACCCGAGGAGATCCTTCACTCTTCTTGACCTCCGAGGTCTTGTTCCAGTTGACCCCGGCTCGCACCATGTTCCCCTGCTCGTCGATCCTGATGGCGCCCGCCGACACCGACGCTGGCGCCGCGGCCGATGTCTGGACCATGTTGGGCTTCGGAGGAACCACGGTGAAGGTCTTCATGCCGAAGCGCGACGTCACGTTGTGCGTGATCTTCCTGTGCCTGGAGTCCACCTGGAGCGCCGGAGGAACCTTCTCAGGAGGTCTTCGTTCCTGGACCTCCTTCACTTCCTTCCTGTCGTCTCGGAGTCGTTCAGAAGATGGCGCCGTCTTCTTCGTGTCCGAGCCCGTCCACGCGTTGTTGTTGGTGTTCCTCACGCCTGGAGTGACTCCTGAGAAACAATCGATCTTCAACAAAAGTTCATGTCTAAAGAAGATCAACATTCAGTTCAGAAGAAAAGATCTGATTAAACAACATCTTTTCCTGATGAGGAAGTTGTCAAGAGGCCACTTCCTGTGGGCTTTTATTCTGGTGTTCACCTTCCTGTTCTGGTCCTGGTTCTCTTCATCATCTTGGATATTTTATTAGCATCTGATGTCATATTATTATTGTTCGTTGAAATGATTTCTTTATTAAAAGAAAGTTGCTTTATTAAAAAAAATATTATTATTATTATTCCATAAATTACAAACCTTACCTTTACCGTCCAAAGACTTCAGCCTCTGAGTCGCAGTGGTCTCTCGCTCCAGCTCGATCTCGTCCAGAACTTCATCGATGGCGGTCACTGGCACGTCCGAGTCCACCAGAGACACGGGAACTCGGCTTCGCTCCAAGGTCACCGGGTCGTTTGAGGTCGCGAGGTCGTCTGAGGTCGCGAGGTCGTCTGAGGCAGTGACTCGTGCTCGATCATGTGACTCAGGTTTGGTCTCGAAGTGATGGAAACGCCATGTGATGTCCAGAGTCTTCTCGTCGTCTCCCTTCGACCCTCGTGACCCCGACAGCTTCAGGTCACTGACCGAGACATCGACGGATCATCAGGAGGTTGTACAAGTGTGTTATGAATATTCATGATACTGTATCGATATTATCAACTGTGATAGTATATTTTTACCACAGTTTTTTTTATAGTTTAGTTTTATTATTGTGAAAATAATTCAATTTTATTACACAATTAACATGCAAATCATTCAGTCATTACGTTACTACGCAGCTAAAGGAAGAATGTTGACTGAGGACTAGAGGATACAGTGAGTCTTGCAGCTTTTAAAGCTGATGTTTGGACATATTTTGGTTTGAAAACAAATAAAATCAGTTACAAGAGTCATGTGGTCTGTAAATACTACAACACCAGAGTCAAGTACTGGACAATACTACACATATATACTTGTTACTACACTATCACAACACCAGAGTCAAGTACTGGACAATACTACACATATATACTTGTTACTACACTATCACAACACCAGAGTCAAGTACTGGACAATACTACACATATATACTTGTTACTACACTATCACAACACCAGAGTCAAGTATTGGACAATACTACACATATATACTTGTTACTACACTATCACAACACCAGAGTCAAGTACTGGACAATACTACACATATATACTTGTTACTACACTATCACAACACCAGAGTCAAGTACTGGACAATACTACACATATATACTTGTTACTACACTATCACAACACCAGAGTCAAGTACTGGACAATACTACACATATATACTTGGAACACCAAGAGATGTTGACTCCAGTTGGAATCATCTCACCTGAGGATAAGAGTCTTTCCTGGGTGACTTGGTTTCTCTCTAAGATAAAAAGAGTTTTTATCCTCCCCTCACTAGAGAACAAAAGCATGACACACCTCCATAGTATAAAATCAAACAAGAATCCATTAAAAACTGCAAGTAACTCAAGTCTAATGAGGTCAAATGTATCAACTGAAAACTAACATCATAATTATCACGTAAATGTTATAAAAGACGAGAGAATAAATGGTAGTTTGTTCTTAAACTGGACTAACTTGAAGCAATATTTAAAAAACATACTTCATCTGCTCACAACAGAAACACATTCTTGCTCCTCACTCGGTGCCAGCAACACTTCCCACCATGTTTCCAAAGCGACTTCTGGTCCAGAGCTTTGATAGTTCTTGGGTTTCGGCCCGGATTCAAAGGCCTTTGTTGCCAATGACTGTTCTTGGTTTGTTTGGATCGTGTCGAGAAGTTCCCAGACGATCAATGATCTTTCATAGAAACACTTTATGAATGGATGTTCTCGCTGCTTTCCAGGAACACCCGGCTCTTCTCAGAAGCTGCAAGTCACTACGAGGACGCATTGTGTTTGGGTTGGCTGCAGAACCGCAACTCTGTGCAGCAGAACCGCAACTCTGTGCTGCAGAACCGCAACTCTGTGCAGTAGAACCGCAACTCTGTGCTGCAGAACCGCAACTCTGTGCAGCAGAACTGCAACTCTGTGCTGCAGAACCGCAACTCTCTGATCTGTGCAGCAGAACCGCAACTCTGTGCTGCAGAACCGCAACTCTGTGCAGCAGAACTGCAACTCTGTGCTGCAGAACCGCAACTCTCGGCAGTAGAACCGCAACTCTGTGCTGCAGAACCGCAACTCTGTGCAGCAGAACCGAAAATCTCTGCAGTAGAACCGCAACTCTGTGCAGCAGAACCGCAACTCTCCACAGTAGAACCGCAACTCTGTGCAGTAGAACCGCAACTCACCGCAGTAGAACCGCAACTCTCTGCAGTAGAACCGCAACTCTCTGCAGTAGAACCGCAACTCTGTGCAGCAGAACCGCAACTCTGTGCAGCAGAACCACAACTCTGTGCAGCAGAACCGAAAATCTCTGCAGTAGAACCGCAACTCTGTGCAGCAGAACCGAAAATCTCTGCAATAGAACCGCAACTCTGTGCAGCAGAACCGCAACTCTCCGCAGTAGAACCACAACTCTCTGCAGTAGAACCACAACTCTGTGCAGCAGAACCGCAACTAGAAAATGTTGAACATCGATACAGAATCGTTGAAATCATATCACGATGTTTAAGTTCATCGTTGCAGCAAAGGACCAGACACGATAAAACGGTGCAAACCTGTCATTAATGGATCAGCAAGGTTTGCATAAAGGCCTCAGTTGTTACCTCGGTGGGATTTGAACCCTCAGCTTCATGTACGTGAGTCAAGAAGACCCAAGAAGATCCACGTACCTGTTCCTGGACTCCCAGGTGGCGCAGCCCTCGTCACTGTCGCTGGAGACGTCGTGCACAGGTTTCTGCGGTCCAGCGTTACCATGGAGACGGAAGCTTCCCTCCGGGGACGTGGCGTCGAACGGCGAGCAGACCAGACCGGAGTCTTCGGCGAGACCGTCGGACGCGGCGTAGCCGTGATCGATCAGACTGCTGCTGCCGTTGCTGCTGCCCACGGAGACGGTCTCGTCCTCGGGCGTGTCCACCGTCGGCGTGGACCTCTGGAGGGACTGGACCAGGTCTTAGAGGAGGCAGAGAAGATCTGGTCAGACTTAAGGGTCAGACCTTTGAACGCCACGACTCAAGTCGGCTCTAGTTCTCTCTAGTTTCCACAGAACAAATCACTTTGTTCCTCAAACCTTGAAGTTTCCTCAAGAGCCAAAATTCTAACTGGAGTGAGATCTCCCATGATGCCTTTCTTCACACTGCTCTATTGGTCGCTACGATACTATATTCAAATTCTATGTCAAAAGTGATGGACAGCTGTCATTTGTTGGCTGGGCGGCAAAGTATTACGACATTATGAGAGGGATGTTGAGAAGGATCTCGTCTCATGTTGAGTTCGACAAATAAATGTTGTTCAAACAAATCAACGAGCGAAAACATTTTCTCATGCATTAGTCGTCAGGAAAAGACACACAAGTTAGTTTCAGACTCACAACAAGACACGACAACAGCCACTCGCGGCGTCAACGACGTCGTAAAAGCAGCACCTACTTATTTTTTATAGCCTTCTTCGGATCAAACCTGGTTCTACCGGCTTATCGGTTCCGACGATCAAACACGGTTGCTAACACTTGTATAAATAGTTGCACAATAGACGGTGATTTGTCTGCACGCGTCTCCAATACACACCGTGTGTGTGTGTGTGTGTGTGTGTGTGTGTGTGTGTGTGTGTGTGTGTATTGACCTGGGCCCGGGTCCAAATGTGCTGAGTTCTGATGAGTTCTGAACACGTGGTGATGACTCACAAGTCCGTCCTACAGATCCTTCCCAGCACAGCTTAGTCACGCCAGCCACGAACACACACGTGTGCGCGTGCAGACGCACAACTGCAGCACAACAAACCCGATCCCAGAGGTCACAGCAAGTCGCTCGCACAACACACGCACATGCAGGAGGATAGAGGTTCGTACCTTCTTTCACCGTCAATGTCCAGAGAAACAAAGATGACTCGAGGAACAACAATCAACAACTTAATCTGTTTGTATCTTTGAGAAGAAAACACAAGGATTGATCTACATTATTTTTATATATATTTTTTAAAGTTTCTCATTTCAATCATAGTTTTGTTCGTATTTAAAAACACATTTTATCAACAAGGTTGTCCGAGCATCACAGATGTTTAAACGTATAAAAATGTTCGTGTTATTTCCACATCGTTGTGTTTAATCAGTTATTTTTCCGTCCACTTCTTAACAGATTATTTTTAAATGTTCTGATGTGAGCTTCAAAATATCTTTTGTTTCAAAAGACAAAACTTGAGATAATTAAAATATATTTTGTTTTCACTTTTAATTATTACTTTCAATATTTGCGATTGATTAATCAAAGACCAATACGATGATCAACTAGATAAGTTTGTACGATAAGCTTTTTTAACAACGGTTCTTATTTTAAAATGTATAAATTGATCTATTAGTTTAAAAAATGCATGTTTTCTTATCTCTCGAGACCAAATCCAATCAAAAATGTTGTGAATTTTTCAAAGCTTCTGTCGTAAAGTGGCTGAAATTCAGCAAAAATAAAATGTGTTTAATATTTTTCAGTAGTTTATTTTCTAAATAAAGAAACACAGAGAAAAAACCCTCAAAAACAAACGTAACATATTTCCTCTCGTCATGCACCGAACAACATTTGTATCAAACTAATATCTGAGATGTTTCCAACATGTCTTTGAAGACGTTCTGGTCTCTGGTCTCCAGACCCGGTTCACGATCCACCATCACCGGAGCCGGACTATCGATCCGCAGACATCACGTCACAAACTATCGACAGATACGTATCAAGTTTCCTCGTCTCGTAATCGACTCCGTCGTCCATCACGGCTTCCATTTTTAACTTCTCGTCTAATCCATATCAACACGTGACCACCGACAGAAAACAGGAGGAAAGAAGGAAGGAAGGGTCAGGCCGGGCGAGACTTCAGTCGCAGTGGACCACAGCAGTAGACTAGAGAGGGAGGAGGAGAGAAGACAGAAGAGCATCAACACAAGTAAACAGATCATTTTAATGGACAGTCGTCTCTCTTTATCAAAGGTTACCTCATTGAATGTGAGTCCTCGTCTCAACAAAACCTCCCAGTAACAGCTGAATATCACAGCAGTCCATTATGTTAACCAGAAACATAGATTTAGTATTGTATCGACCAATCAGATGGCATCATGGGAGTTCAGTGTGTTTTGTCGGCACCATAAGTAAAGAGGGTGATAAAAGTTTGAAGTGTAGGTTGAACCCTGACAGTCGAGGGACCACCGTGATCACACACTGACAAGAAGCATAACAATTCAGAAGTCATTTATGTTCTTGTGTCAGATTAACGGCCGACCCTCCGGCGGGGTCATGACCTCACGCCCCAGTCCTGACGCCCCAGTCCTGACGCCCCAGTCCTGACGCCCCAGTCCTGACGCCCCCAGTCCTGACGCCCCAGTCCTGACGCCCCAGTCCTGACGTCCCCCCCCCCCCCCCCCCCCCCCCCCCCCCCCCCCCCCCCCCCCCCCCCCCCCCCCCCCCCCCCCCCCCCAGTCCTGACGCCCCATTGCTGATGCTTCTCATCTGCCACACGAGTGTGTAAACGCAGCATCAAACGCACTCTGGCTGATTGATCCGAGCAGAGAGATCTGCCGTCGGGCGTTCATGCATCTGGACGTGATCTGACGAGCGAGAACAAGGTTTACGTCTAGAAAGATCAGGAGATTGTGGCGGAGAAAGAAAGATGGTGGAGCTCTCAATGTTCTCGTACGCATGACTATCAAACATGTTCGTGATGAACTCTCAAACACGTATGTGATGAACTCTCAAACATGTATGTGATGAACTCTCAAACATGTACATGATGAACTCTCAAACATGTATGTGATGAACTCTCAAACATGTATGTGATGAACTCTCAAACATGTATGTGATGAACTCTCAAACACGTATGTGATGAACTCTCAAACATATATGTGATGAACTCTCAAACATGTATGTGATGAACTCTCAAACACGTATGTGATGAACTCTCAAACATATATGTGATGAACTCTCAAACATGTATGTGATGAACTCTCAAACACGTATGTGATGAACTCTCAAACATGTATGTGATGAACTCTCAAACATGTATGTGATGAACTCTCAAACACGTATGTGATGAACTCTCAAACATATATGTGATGAACTCTCAAACACGTATGTGATGAACTCTCAAAACGTATGTGATGAACCTCAAACACGTATGTGATGAACTCTCAAACACGTATGTGATGAACTCTCAAACACGTATGTGATGAACTCTCAAACATGTATGTGATGAACTCTCAAACATGTATGTGATGAACTCTCAAACATGTATGTGATGAACTCTCAAACATGTATGTGATGAACTCTCAAACATGTACATGATGAACTCTCAAACATGTATGTGATGAACTCTCAAACATGTATGTGATGAACTCTCAAACATGTATGTGATGAACTCTCAAACACGTATGTGATGAACTCTCAAACATATATGTGATGAACTCTCAAACATGTATGTGATGAACTCTCAAACACGTATGTGATGAACTCTCAAACATATATGTGATGAACTCTCAAACATGTATGTGATGAACTCTCAAACACGTATGTGATGAACTCTCAAACATGTATGTGATGAACTCTCAAACATGTATGTGATGAACTCTCAAACACGTATGTGATGAACTCTCAAACATATATGTGATGAACTCTCAAACACGTATGTGATGAACTCTCAAACACGTATGTGATGAACTCTCAAACACGTATGTGATGAACTCTCAAACACGTATGTGATGAACTCTCAAACACGTATGTGATGAACTCTCAAACATGTATGTGATGAACTCTCAAACATGTATGTGATGAACTCTCAAACACGTATGTGATGAACTCTCAAACATGTATGTGATGAACTCTCAAACACGTATGTGATGAACTCTCAAACATGTATGTGATGAACTCTCAAACATGTACATGATGAACTCTCAAACATGTATGTGATGAACTCTCAAACATGTATGTGATGAACTCTCAAACATGTATGTGATGAACTCTCAAACACGTATGTGATGAACTCTCAAACATATATGTGATGAACTCTCAAACATGTATGTGATGAACTCTCAAACACGTATGTGATGAACTCTCAAACATATATGTGATGAACTCTCAAACATGTATGTGATGAACTCTCAAACACGTATGTGATGAACTCTCAAACATGTATGTGATGAACTCTCAAACATGTATGTGATGAACTCTCAAACACGTATGTGATGAACTCTCAAACATATATGTGATGAACTCTCAAACATGTATGTGATGAACTCTCAAACACGTATGTGATGAACTCTCAAACACGTATGTGATGAACTCTCAAACACGTATGTGATGAACTCTCAAACATGTATGTGATGAACTCTCAAACATGTATGTGATGAACTCTCAAACATGTATGTGATGAACTCTCAAACATGTATGTGATGAACTCTCAAACATGTATGTGATGAACTCTCAAACACGTATGTGATGAACTCTCAAACATGTATGTGATGAACCCTCAAACATGTATGTGATGAACTCTCAAACATGTATGTGATGAACTCTCAAACATGTACGTGATGAACTCTCAAACATGTATGTGATGAACTCTCAAACATGTATGTGATGAACTCTCAAACACGTATGTGATGAACTCTCAAACATGTATGTGATGAACTCTCAAACATGTATGTGATGAACTCTCAAACATGTATGTGATGAACCCTCAAACATGTACGTGATGAACTCTCAAACATGTATGTGATGAACTCTCAAACATGTATGTGATGAACTCTCAAACACGTATGTGATGAACTCTCAAACATGTATGTGATGAACTCTCAAACATGTATGTGATGAACTCTCAAACATGTATGTGATGAACTCTCAAACATGTACGTGATGAACTCTCAAACATGTATGTGATGAACTCTCAAACATGTATGTGATGAACTCTCAAACATGTATGTGATGAACTCTCAAACATGTATGTGATGAACTCTCAAACACGTATGTGATGAACTCTCAAACATGTACGTGATGAACTCTCAAACACGTATGTGATGAACTCTCAAACACGTATGTGATGAACTCTCAAACATGTATGTGATGAACTCTCAAACACGTATGTGATGAACTCTCAAACACGTATGTGATGAACTCTCAAACATGTATGTGATGAACTCTCAAACATGTATGTGATGAACTCTCAAACACGTATGTGATGAACTCTCAAACATGTATGTGATGAACTCTCAAACATGTATGTGATGAACTCTCAAACATGTATGTGATGAACTCTCAAACATGTATGTGATGAACTCTCAAACATGTATGTGATGAACTCTCAAACATGTATGTGATGAACTCAAAATGTGATGAACTCTCAAACATGTATGTGATGAACTCTCAAACATATATGTGATGAACTCTCAAACATGTATGTGATGAACTCTCAAACATATATGTGATGAACTCTCAAACACGTATGTGATGAACTCTCAAACATGTATGTGATGAACTCTCAAACATGTATGTGATGAACTCTCAAACATGTATGTGATGAACTCTCAAACATGTATGTGATGAACTCTCAAACATGTATGTGATGAACTCTCAAACATGTATGTGATGAACTCTCAAACATGTATGTGATGAACTCTCAAACATGTATGTGATGAACTCTCAAACATGTATGTGATGAACTCTCAAACATGTATGTGATGAACTCTCAAACATGTACATGATGAACTCTCAAACATGTATGTGATGAACTCTCAAACATGTATGTGATGAACTCTCAAACATGTATGTGATGAATGTATGAACTCTCAAACATGTCATGAGATGAACTCTCAAACATGTATGTGATGAACTCTCAAACATGTATGTGATGAACTCTCAAACATGTATGTGATGAACTCTCAAACATGAACCCTCAAACATGTATGTGATGAACTCTCAAACATGTATGTGATGAACTCTCAAACATGTATGTGATGAACTCTCAAACATATATGTGATGAACTCTCAAACATGTATGTGATGAACTCTCAAACATGTATGTGATGAACTCTCAAACATGTATGTGATGAACTCTCAAACATGTATGTGATGAACTCTCAAACGTACGTGATGAACTCTCAAACATGTATGTGATGAACTCTCAAACATGTACATGATGAACTCTCAAACATATATGTGATGAACTCTCAAACATGTACATGATGAACTCTCAAACATGTATGTGATGAACTCTCAAACATGTATGTGATGAACTCTCAAACATGTACATGATGAACTCTCAAACATGTATGTGATGAACTCTCAAACATGTATGTGATGAACTCTCAAACATGTATGTGATGAACTCTCAAACATGTACATGATGAACTCTCAAACATGTACATGATGAACTCTCAAACATGTATGTGATGAACTCTCAAACATATATGTGATGAACTCTCAAACATGTACATGATGAACTCTCAAACATGTATGTGATGAACTCTCAAACATGTACATGATGAACTCTCAAACATGTATGTGATGAACTCTCAAACATGTATGTGATGAACTCTCAAACATGTACATGATGAACTCTCAAACATGTATGTGATGAACTCTCAAACATGTATGTGATGAACTCTCAAACATGTATGTGATGAACTCTCAAACATGTATGTGATGAACTCTCAAACATGTATGTGATGAACTCTCAAACACGTATGTGATGAACTCTCAAACATGTACATGATGAACTCTCAAACATGTACATGATGAACTCTCAAACATGTATGTGATGAACTCTCAAACATGTATGTGATGAACTCTCAAACATGTACATGATGAACTCTCAAACATGTACATGATGAACTCTCAAACATGTACATGATGAACTCTCAAACATGTACATGATGAACTCTCAAACATGTATGTGATGAACTCTCAA
Source organism: Callionymus lyra (assembly GCA_016630915.1). Lineage (NCBI taxonomy): Eukaryota > Metazoa > Chordata > Actinopteri > Syngnathiformes > Callionymidae > Callionymus > Callionymus lyra. Next base: position 1,585,291 of record JACEEU010000748.1, read on the forward strand.
ACATGTACATGATGAACTCTCAAACATGTATGTGATGAACTCTCAAACATGTACATGATGAACTCTCAAACATGTACATGATGAACCTCTCAAACATGTACATGATGAACTCTCCATGTACATGATGAACTCTCAAACATGTACATGATGAACTCTCAAACATGTACATGATGAACTCTCAAACATGTATGTGATGAACTCTCAAACATGTACATGATGAACTCTCAAACATGTACATGATGAACTCTCAAACATGTATGTGATGAACTCTCAAACATGTATGTGATGAACTCTCAAACATGTATGTGATGAACTCTCAAACATGTACATGATGAACTCTCAAACATGTACATGATGAACTCTCAAACATGTACATGATGAGCTCTCAAACATGTATGTGATGAACTCTCAAACATGTACGTGATGAACTCTCAAACACGTATGTGATGAACTCTCAAACATGTACATGATGAGCTCTCAAACATGTATGTGATGAACTCTCAAACACGTACGTGATGAACTCTCAAACACGTATGTTACGAACGTGAAGAAAAGAAGTAACACGACAGCATTAAGCTCAGTAAGGAGGTCGACGAGCAGAAAACCAGCCTGACGAGTTGTACGAGTACTCGCAGCGTGATGTGTACTCTCACTGACAAGTTTCCTAGAAAGTCTTGATGTTATCTGACAGCCGCCCCCCCGGGACCACAATCTTTGACTCATTCATGTCTCAAGAGAAGAAATGTTTCAGTTCAAGTCTCAGGAGCTCATTCTTCGACAGCAGGGAACAGATCCTTCGAAACAGATCCTGGCAGCAGTAATACTATCCTCCAGTACTTTTCTTAGAAACACTCACATATTTCAAGCCTTTACCAAACTATTGCGCTTCTCACTGCAGGCTTTATATTTGTATGTATTTTAAGGGTGATAAGAAGTTCAAGCTGGCAGTTCACAGCAGACACGAGTCGCTCGGACTATTGACCATGTTTAACCTTCTCAAATGAAGGTTATAAAGTATTTTTTTCTTTAAAAATAAAACAAAAAACTTGAATATATCCACTAAAGATCATTTGTCGGGACTATTGCAGCAGATCACAGAATAATCAAACAAGTCTCTACTACATTTACCCAGAAGGCATGAGTCGCTCCGACTATTGACCATGTTTAAACAGATCAACTTAAGATTATATCAGTATTTTCTTCCTTAAAAAAGGAAAAACACCTCAAAAAATTCAACTATTACTATTTATCAGGGCCAACAAACAAAATAAATTAAACAAGTGTGTCAACTTAACCACTACAATATTTACTCACCAGATATGAATCGCTCTAATTAATGACCATGTTTAACCTTTAACCTGGTCAACACAAGATTGTTAAAATATTTTCTTTAAAAACAACAAATATTTTCCCGCAGGCATGAGTCGCTCTAATGATTGACCGTGTTTAACCTGCTCAACTTATTGTTATAAAGGTATTATTTCCTCCACTCAAGATCATGTGTAGGTCAAAGAATAAAGGTGAGAATATCTACCCATGGTGCTGTGCCTGTTGCTCTCGACCTCCTCCAGCCTCAGGCTCGACTCACGCTCCAGGTTAGAAACCCGGTCTTGATCCGATCGCACGTTTCTCTCCACGACCGCCTCGATCACGGAGTTCCGAGAGATCATCCGGACCGACCCGCTGGCCGCGCTGCTGGTGAGGGAGCTCAGCTGCGACCCGGTCCGATCGGGGTCCAGGTCCGAGTCGTCCAGGCTGTGGTTGGACTCG
>JACEEU010000748.1:1594560-1689560 GCA_016630915.1 Callionymus lyra
AACACCAGGTCAAGTACTGACAATACTACATATATACTTGTTACTACACTATCACAACACCAGAGTCAAGTACTGGACAATACTACACATATATACTTGTTACTACACTATCACAACACCAGAGTCAAGTACTGGACAATACTACACATATATACTTGTTACTACACTATCACAACACCAGAGTCAAGTACTGGACAATACTACACATATATACTTGTTACTACACCATCACTGTATATCACTGTATATCACTGTATATCACTGTATATCGTATCATTGTATCGTGATACTCACAAATGATCTCATGACCTTTGAAAATGTTAAGTCGTCTTAAATTACAAAGAAACTTAAGTTTAAATAAAGATTCACATCATGGAATAAAAACCTAAAGTACTAGTTACTGATGGTAAACATAATATTTATTCTTCCCTCAAAATGGAAGAACATAGTTTGTGATAAAAGGCATTCAATCATTTTCAAGTTTAGAAACATTTCAACATTTGTTAGTACCAGAGACATAAAGTAATTATCCTGGAGGATCATTAGTACACTTTACTATAAGTAGATGTACTGTAGTTCTGATCCACAGAACTCTTCCCGGTGAAGGCTTTGTTTTACGGTAATTCATGAAGCTTCGGTTAAATAGAAGATTTAACGAGAAATGGACTGAAAAACAAAAGTAAAGCTGCAGACGTTCAACCTGAGGAGACACGAATCCAACAGGAAACAGAAGTCAAAGTGGTTCGTCCTTCAAAAGTCCGATTTTTAGGGAATGACCTTGAAGTTTATAGCGAAGAAGAAAAATTATTATAGTTTATTTTCTTTAATTGCATGTTTTTCAGCAGTTTTGTTTGGACGGATATCATGATAACGGATATAAACGACTTGAACTTCTCGCCTGTATCTCCAACGATCTCGTCTGATTCAACCTCACGTGTGAAGCATCAACGCTAGAGGATCACAGAGCCTCGAGGACCTGAGCTCCAGCCGGACCTTGAGCGCCTTCTTGCGGGTCATCCGCTTCTATTGTATCTAAAACCTGCTGCGGTCGACTTTCTCGCCGCCCTCACATGCTTCTTCAAATCCTCTCCTGACTTCTCAGATGTTTTCTTTCTCAGTAATACTTGCATCTGAAACCAAACAAACCTTAACTTTATGAGATTTGATTTGATTTTTCCATTAGCTCTAGTATTTGTCTGCATCCAATGTGGCCCCTCACAACAGTGGCCCCTGAGAACCTTGAACCAGCAACTAATGCTCTGGTTTGTCTCTGAGACGACGCCTCTGGAAGGTAGTCGTGGTGCGTTCAGGGCCGAGGGCTGGAGGAGAGCGAAGAGCAACAACAGAGAAGTTATCTGGACTCGTGAAGCAACAAATCATTATTTTTCAAACAGGCCTGCAGGGAGTCGAGCGAAGAGAAGGTCAGGAGCGCAGATGTTCTTCATCACTGACGTGAGCGTCATGTCGGCAGACTCACAAACTACACAACAACTTCAACACAACTCATGTCAGCAGAGACTCACAAACTACACAACAACTTCAACACAACTCATGTCGTCAGCAGAGACTCACAAACTACACAACAACTTTAACACAACTCATGTCGTCAGCAGAGACTCACAAACTACACAACAACTTTAACACGACTCATGTCGTCAGCAGAGACTCACAAACTACACAACAACTTCAACACAACTCATGTCGTCAGAGACTCACAAACTACACAACAACTTCAACACAACTCATGTCGTCAGCAGAGACTCACAAACTACACAACAACTTTAACACGACTCATGTTCGGTCAGAGACTCACAAACTACACACACGACTCATGTCAGCAGAGACTCACAAACTACACAACAACTTCAACACAACTCATGTCGTCAGCAGAGACTCACAAACTACACAACAACTTTAACACGACTCATGTCGTCAACAGAGACTCACAAACTACACAACAACTTCAACACAACTCATGTTGTCAACAGAGACTCACAAACTACACAACAACTTTAACAAAACTCATGTCGTCAGCAGAGACTCACAAACTACACAACAACTTTAACAAAACTCATGTCGTCAGCAGAGACTCACAAACTACACAACAACTTCAACACGACTCATGTCGTCAGCAGACTCACAAACTACACAACAACTTCAACACAACTCATGTCGTCAGCAGAGACTCACAAACTACACAACAACTTTAACACGACTCATGTCGTCAGCAGAGACTCACAAACTACACAACAACTTTAACACAACTCATGTCGTCAGCAGAGACTCACAAACTACACAACAACTTCAACACGACTCATGTCGTCAGCAGAGACTCACAAACTACACAACAACTTTAACACGACTCATGTCGTCAGAGACTCACAAACTACACAACAACTTCAACACAACTCATGTCGTCAGCAGAGACTCACAAACTACACAACAACTTTAACACGACTCATGTCGTCAGCAGAGACTCACAAACTACACAACAACTTTAACACAACTCATGTCGTCAGCAGAGACTCACAAACTACACAACAACTTCAACACGACTCATGTCGTCAGCAGAGACTCACAAACTACACAACAACTTTAACACGACTCATGTTGTCAGCAGACTCACAAACTACACAGCAACTTCAACACAACCAGCAGACTCACAAACTACACAACAACTTTAACACGACTCATGTCGTCAGCAGAGACTCACAAACTACACAACAACTACTCAACACAACTCATGTCGTCAGCAGAGACTCACAAACTACACAACAACTTCAACACGACTCATGTCGTCAGCAGAGACTCACAAACTACACAACAACTTCAACACAACTCATGTCGTCAGCAGAGACTCACAAACTACACAACAACTTTAACACGACTCATGTCGTCAGCAGAGACTCACAAACTACACAACAACTTTAACACAACTCATGTCGTCAGCAGAGACTCACAAACTACACAACAACTTTACAAAACAGCTCACAAATACACAACATAACAAAACTCATGTCGTCAGCAGAGACTCACAAACTACACAAAAACTTTAACACGACTCATGTCGTCAGCAGAGATTCACAAACTACACAACAACTTTAAACAACTAACAAAACTCATTGTCAGCAGAGACTCACAAACTACACAAAACTAAAACTCTAACAAAACTCATGTCGTCAGCAGAGACTCACAAACTACACAACAACTTTAACAAAACTCATGTCGTCAGCAGAGACTCACAAACTACACAACAACTTTAACAAAACTCATGTCGTCAGCAGAGACTCACAAACTACACAACAACTTTAACAAAACTCATGTCGTCAGCAGAGACTCACAAACTACACAACAACTTCAACACAACTCATGTCGTCAGCAGAGACTCACAAACTACACAACAACTTCAACACAACTCATGCCGTCAACAAAATTGTTTGATTATAGTTGAAAATTGTATATTTCACATACATGCCATTAAAACTGATCGAAATAATTGTTTCTTATCTTCAACTTCTGAGGCCTTGAACTGAAGATTGTGTTATAAATACACTGAATATCAGTGGCAGCAGTTTTGACTATCATAGTAGACACTACACACCAGGAGTGTCCGCACTTTGTCGGTTTGGAGCTTTTTTTTAATGATTAAGTCCAAAAGATCTACCTTCGTTGTGTATGTGTGCTTGAGGGTGTGTGTGTGTGTGTGTGTTTGTTTGAGAGTGTGTGTGTGTTTGTGTGTGTGTGTGTGGGCCATGGAAAGGGGATGTGATACTCAGTGTATCTTTTAAAGGACAAGATCCATATGTGTAGTATTGTGGAGTACCTGACTCTGGTGTTGTGATAGTGTAGTAACAAGTATATATGTGTAGTATTGTCCAGTACTTGACTCTGGTGTTGTGATAGTGTAGTAACAAGTATATATGTGTAGTATTGTCCAGTGCTTGACTCTTGTTTTGTGATAGTGTTGTAACAAGTATATATGTGTAGTATTGTCCAGTACTTGACTCTGGTGTTGTGATAGTGTAGTAACAAGTATATATGTGTAGTATTGTCCAGTACTTGACTCTGGTGTTGTGATAGTGTAGTAACAAGTATATATGTGTAGTATTGTCCAGTACTTGACTCTGGTGTTGTGATAGTGTAGTAACAAGTATATATGTGTAGTTTGTCCAGTACTCGCCTCTGTTGTTATAGGGTAGTGCAGGCCAGTATTTTTTGTTTTGTCTGGTCCTGACCCTGGCCCCCGGTTTGTGTAGGTACAAACACAAATGTGTAGGTTTGGCCCGCCCCCCCCCCGGGCCCCGGGGGTGTGGTAAGAAGTATCCAACCAGTATTTTCCCGTACTTCCCCCCCGTGCCCCCCCCGTGTGGTTACAGGGTGCAAATGCGTGGGTTTGCCCGGCCCCCCCTTGTCTCTTGTTTTTTTATTGTCTAGTACATGTGTGTATTTTTTTCCCCCCCTTCTCTCTCTTCTTGTGTTTTTGTAGTGTCAAAACAAAACAATTCCTTTCGAAAGTATTCGGCCCCTTGAACCTTTCAACATTTCGCCACATTTCAGGCTTCAAACATAAAGATATAAAATTTTAATTTTTTGTCATGAATCAACAACAAGTGACACAATCGTGAAGTGGAACGAAATTTATTGGATCATTTAAACTTTTTTAACAAATAAAAAACTGAAAAGTGGGGCGTGCAATTATTCGCCCCCTTGCGCTAATACTCTGTAGCGCCACCTTTTGCTGCAATTCCAGCTGCAAGTCTCTTGAGGTATGACTCTATCAGTTTTGCACATCGAGAGACTGGAATTCTTGCCCATTCTTCCTTGCAAAACAGCTCGAGCTCAGTGAGGTTGGATGGAGAGCGTTTGTGAACAGCAGTCTTCAGCTCTTTCCACAGATTCTCGATTGGATTCAGGTCTGGACTTTGACTTGGCCATTCTAACACCTGGATACGTCTATTTGTGAACCATTCCATTGTAGATTTGGCTTTATGTTTTGGATCATTGTCCTGTTGGAAGATAAATCTCCGTCCCAGTCTCAGGTCTTTTGCAGACTCCAACAGGTTTTCTTCCAGAATGGTCCTGTATTTGGATCCATCCATCTTCCCATCAATTTTAGCCATCTTCCCTGCTGAAGAAAAGCAGGCCCAAACCATGATGCTGCCACCACCATGTTTGACAGTGGGGATGATGGTGTGTTCAGGGTGATGAGCTGTGTTGCTTTTACGCCAAACATATCGTTTTGCATTGTGGCCAAAAAGTTTGATTTTGGTTTCATCTGACCAGAGCACCTTCTTCCACATGTGTGGTGTGTCTCCCAGGTGGCTTGTGGCAAACTTTAAACAAGACTTTTTATGGATATCTTTGAGAAATGGCTTTCTTCTTGCCACTCTTCCATAAAGGCCAGATGTGTGCAGTGCACGACTGATTGTTGTCCTATGGACAGACTCTCCCACCTCAGCTGTAGTTATCTGCAGTTCATCCAGAGTGATCATGGGCCTCTTGGCTGCATCTCTGATCAGTCTTCTCCTTGTTTGAGATGAAAGTTTGGAGGGACGGCCGGGTCTTGGTAGATTTGCAGTGTCTGATACTCCTTCCATTTCAATAGAATTGCTTGCACAGTGCTCCTTGAGATGTTTAAAGCTTCGGAAATCTTTTTGTATCCAAATCCGGCTTTAAACTTCTCCACAACAGTATCTCGGACCTGCCTGGTGTGTTCCTTTGTCTTCATGGTTCTCTCTTTGAACAGAACCCTGAGACTATCAAAGAGCAGGTGCATTTATACGGAGACTTGATTACACACAGGTGCCTTCTATTGATCATCATCAGTCATTTAGGACAACATTGGATCATTCAAAGATCCTCACTGAACTTCTGGAGTGAGTTTGCTGCACTGAAAGTAAAGGAGCGAATAATATTGCAGGCCCCACTTTTCAGTTTTTTATTTGTTAAAAAAGTTTAAATTATCCAATAAATTTCATTCTACTTCACGATTGTGTCACTTGTTGTTGATTCATGACAAAAAATTAAAAATTTTATGTTTGAAGCCTGAAATGTGGCGAAATGTTGAAAGGTTCAAGGGGCCGAATACTTTCGCAAGGCACTGTATTTGTAGTATTGTCCAGTACTTGACTCTGGTGTTGTGATAGTGTAGTAACAAGTATATATGTGTAGTATTGTCCAGTACTTGACTCTGGTGTTGTGATAGTGTAGTAACAAGTATATATGTGTAGTATTGTCCAGTACTTGACTCTGGTGTTGTGATAGTGTAGTAACAAGTATATATGTGTAGTATTGTCCAGTACTTGACTCTGGTGTTGTGATAGTGTAGTAACAAGTATATATGTGTAGTATTGTCCAGTACTTGACTCTGGTGTTGTGATAGTGTAGTAACAAGTATATATGTGTAGTATTGTCCAGTACTTGACTCTGGTGTTGTGATAGTGTAGTAACAAGTATATATGTGTAGTATTGTCCAGTACTTGACTCTGGTGTTGTGATAGTGTAGTAACAAGTATATATGTGTAGTATTGTCCAGTACTTGACCTGGTTGTGATAGTGAAGTAACAAGTATATATGTGTAGTATTGTCCAGTACTTGACTCTGGTGTTGTGATAGTGTAGTAACAAGTATATATGTGTAGTATTGTCCAGTACTTGACTCTGGTGTTGTGATAGTGAAGTAACAAGTATATATGTGTAGTATTGTCCAGTACTTGACTCTGGTGTTGTGATAGTGTAGTAACAAGTATATATGTGTAGTATTGTCCAGTAAAGAGATCTATGAGTTTATATCTTTCAAACACTCGTCACTGACGTCTGGCGTCAACATGTCGAAGGATTTCAAAAGTCAACAAGCGAGTCTCAGTCAAACATCTTGTCGCTCAAGGTTTGCACAAGTTTTAAGTTTGTTTGGAGAAGAGTCTCCGAGTCATGAGTCGTCCAGACATGAAGATCATCTTTGTGACGACTCTTGATGCTGTCGGCGCCACTGACAGATGCTGACTAATCACTCTGTGTCATGGCTCAGCTCTGAATATAAGTCTGTGTCATGGCTCAGCTCTGAATGTAAGTCTGTGTCATGGCTCAGCTCTGAATGTAAGTCTGTGTCATGGCTCAGCTCTGAATGTAAGTCTGTGTCATGGCTCAGCTCTGAATGTAAGACTCTGTGTCATGGCTCAGCTCTGAATGTAAGACTGTGTCATGGCTCAGCTCTGAATGTTAGACTCTGTGTCATGGCTCAGCTCTGAATGTAAGACTGTGTCATGGCTCAGCTCTGAATGTTAGACTCTGTGTCATGGCTCAGCTCTGAATGTAAGACTGTGTCATGGCTCAGCTCTGAATGTTACACTCTGTGTCATGGCTCAGCTCTGAATGTTACACTCTGTGTCATGGCTCAGCTCTGAATGTTACACTCTGTGTCATGGCTCAGCTCTGAATGTAAGACTGTGTCATGGCTCAGCTCTGAATGTAAGACTGTATCATGGCTCAGCTCTGAATGTTACACTCTGTGTCATGACTCAGCTCTGAAATGTTACACTCTGTGTCATGGCTCAGCTCTGAATGTTACACTCTGTGTCATGGCTCAGCTCTGAATGTAAGACTGTGTCATGGCTCAGCTCTGAATGTTACACTCTGTGTCATGGCTCAGCTCTGAATGTAAGTCTGTGTCATGGCTCAGCTCTGAATGTAAGTCTGTGTCATGGCTCAGCTCTGAATGTTACAGTCTGTGTCATGAAGTTTTTGAACATGTGCTTAAGTTTAACGTTAATATTAACTCTTGTGTCCTCGGATGAACTCGACCTCAGGTGACCTGCATTACAACAGCCGTCACACACACACACACACACACACACACACACTCACACACACACACACTCACACATACACACTCACACATTCTCTGGAAATCTTATCTGAAGTAGCGACGGAGACAAATCGTCTCACGAAAGCCAAACTAAAGAAAGAGAAAAAGAAAAGAACAACACGTTCCACTGAAAATACTTGCTTTCTTTCCAGGAACTCTCTTTCCAGTAACAACGTGAAGCAACAACAAGTGTTTTATGTTGTTACTGCTGGAGCAGGAATGAGGAGAATCAACAGAAGCTTCTGGAACAAACCACTTCACAGTCGCAGGAACTGCTGACAACGCAGCCTCGTGATTGGTTCATCGTTGAGATTCCACTTGTCGTCCCATTTCTTCTCAAAATAACTTGTTTTTAGCTTTTACCGCTTGGATTGTGGCTTTTATTGAGAGAACATTTCAGACCAAACTATCCCAAGAAACTGTTTCGTTGTTTTGTTGATAAAGTAAATTCAAAACAATTCTAATACATTGTTTCATAAGTTCAGCTCAGTGCAGCACAAGAGAGGAGAAGGTTGAGCAAAGTTACAAAATAAAAGCTTCAGGTCTTTTCAAAACAAGATCCAGCTCAAGATGTATTTAAGTGACATCAATAATGTATTTATTCATGTAGTGATGAAACAAATAACGTAAAGCACAACTGCAACAATATGCCCCCTGTTGGTGAAAAGAGATACAACCCTTAAAGTATTTTCTAAAGTTTCATGTTTACAGGAATATTGCATTTAAAAAACACATTTCTATTTTTCCAGTTACTCATTTCAGCTCTAGTTTAGTAAAGAAAACTGTAATCAAACAATTTTCAACTAAAATCCAACAATTTTCAACTATAATCAAACAATTTTCAACTATAATCAAACAATTTTCAACTATAATCAAACAATATTCAACTATAATCCAACAATTTTCAACTATAATCCAACAATTTTCAACTATAATCAAACAATTTTCAACTATAATCAAATAATTTTCAACTATAATCAAACAATTTAAACTATAATCCAACAATTTTCAACTATAATCAAACAATTTTCAACTATAATCAAACAATTTTCAACTATAATCAAACAATTTTCAACTATAATCCAACAATTTTCAACTATAATCAAACAATTTTCAACTATAATCAAACAATTTTCAAATATAATCAAACAATTTTCAACTATAATCAAACAATTTTCAACTATAATCAACTATAATCAAACAATTTTCAACTATAATCAAACAATTTTCAACTATAATCAAACAATTTTCAACTATAATCAAACAATTTTCAACTATAATCAAACAATTTTCAACTATAATCCAAACAATTTTCAACTATAATCAAACAATTTTCAACTATAATCAAACAATTTTCAACTATAATCAAACAATTTTCAACTATAATCAAACAATTTTCAACTATAATCAAATAATTTTCAACTATAATCAAACAATTTAAACTATAATCAAATAATTTTCAACTATAATCAAACCATTTTCAACTATAATCAAACAATTTTCAACTATAATCAAACAATTTTCAACTATAATCCAACAATTTTCAACTATAATCAAACAATTTTCAACTATAATCCAACAATTTTCAACTATAATCAAACAATTTTCAACTAAAATCAAACAATTTTCAACTAAAATCAAACAATTTTCAACTATAATCAAACAATTTTCAACTGTAATCAAACAATTTTCCACTATAATCAAACAATTTTCAACTATAATCAAATAATTTTAAACTATAATCAAACAATTTAAACTATAATCCAACAATTTTCAACTATAATCAAACAATTTTCAACTATAATCAAACAATTTTCAACTATAATCAAATAATTTTCAACTAAAATCCAACAATTTTCAACTAGAATCTAACAGTTCATTTATATTTGTAGTATAATTGTTAGTTTGGTAAAATGCTGACTCTGTAAAACAACAATATTATGTCATTCGTGAAACATTTACACGTTTATGAAATAAAAATATTTTTAATTCGTCTCATAAATCAAACGTTAATCTTGTTCAAATGTCAAGAATAAAGACAATATTTGCTCAGACGTTTGCCTGAAGCTCAGGGCGAGACATACGATCAAACAAAGTACAGCAAACAGTCTCAGGGATCAGATGATTGACAGGCGCCACAGCGTCTGGATCGAGAGGCGTCACATAATCAGGAGGTCGACTTCAGGGACTCACTGACCACTGCGAGGACGACCACTGACCACTGCGAGGACGACCACTGACCACTGCGAGGACGACTCAAAACTGAATTCATACAATCGTCGTCAATAACTGGTTTCAAAGCGAGCCTCCAGTGTTTGTCTGCAACACAAACTGATTTGTTTTCATCCGTGAAACTGCACGAGATCTCGCTGTCATGGCCGCCGCCGCCGCCGCCCGACCCTGCAGTCAAGACTTAACGACCCGACGCCGCACAAGCTAATATTGAAACACCTCGGCGAGGAAAGATAATGCAGGCGTGTGATTGGACGAGGCCGATGTTCTGCATCCATGTCTGGACTGGTTTTATTACAGATGCATTGAGAGTCGATGGAGGTTGACGGGCGTTTTGACGGCGTGTTGACGGCGTTTTGACGGGCGTTTTGACGGCGTGTTGACGGTGTGTGTGAGGTGTGTGTGAGGTGTGTGTAAGGTGTGTGTGAGGTGTGTGTGAGGTGTGTGTGTGAGGACACGCCGTCAAGGTCGTGGATCAGAAAACATTGTTTTTTTACGAGCTGTCGACAGGCTGTGAATACGAGCCTCGTGATTGACACGAATCATGTTTTGATGTCAATCTAAAGTCATGTGTACAAGGATTTACAGTGTATACGTTCATTTAACGTTTATAAACCACATCTAGCTTCAAACACACCCTTTAAACACGTGTGTGTGTGTTGTTACAAATAAAAGCATAAGTTACTAAATAACCTTTTTACACATCAACTCGAAATTTTGTCATTTTTAAACTTTTCAAAGTCCTTGAATGTATCATTAGAGTCAAAGTTGTGTCTCACACGTCAACTTGTCACTTCTGTGGCTCTATACATCACTCAAACCTCTGCAGGAGCCAAGGTCTCAAGCAGTCGACTTGACAGCACAATTGTACATGATTGACTGGGTTACCCAGTTGTTACCCTAAAGTTAATGCTACACCTGCTAGCTTAGCGAGCTGCTAGCCAAGTACAATAAACAACCTCAGAAGACATTGTTGTCATGTCAACAATAAGACAACTTTAGATAACTAGAGATAACCAGAGATTACTTCAGATAACTAGAGATAACTAGAGATGACTTCAGATAACTAGAGATGACTTCAAATAACTAGAGATAACTAGAGATGACTTCAGATAACTAGAGATGACTTCAGATAACTAGAGATGACTTCAGATAACTTCAAATAACCAGAGATAACTAGAGATGACTTCAGATAACTAGAGATAACTAGAGATAACTTCAGATAACTTCAAAAGACCTGCGCTGCTGAACTAGCTGAGCCACTCCAGCATGTCTTCAACCTCAGTCTACGGCTGGGGAAAGTACCAACTCTGTGGAAGACTTCCTGTATCGTTCCAGTCCCTAAAAAGATCCGACCGAGTGTGCTGAACGATTACAGACCGGTGGCACTGACTTCGCAGCTGATGAAGACACTGGAGCGGCTGGTCCTCAAACATCTCACGCCACAAGTCCAGCACGCGCAAGACCCCCTGCAGTTTGCCTACCAGCCAGCAGTTGGTGTGGAAGATGCCATCCTTCACCTCCTGCATCGGACCTACTCCCACTTGGATAAAGGAAGCGGTTCAGTGAGAATCCTGTTCCTGGACTTTTCTAGTGCCTTCAACACTATCCAACCCACTCTGCTGCAGGACAAACTGACTAAGATGCATGTGGACCCTGGTCTGGTCTCCTGGATTACGGACTATCTTACTGATCGACCACAGTATGTCAGGCTGAAGGACATCAAGTCTGACACTATGGTGTGCAGTACAGGAGCACCTCAGGGGACAGTACTGGCCCCTCTCCTCTTCACCATCTACACTTCAGACTTCTGCTACAACTCAGAGCTGAGTCTCGTCCAGAAGTATGCTGACGACACTGCCATTGTTGGATGCATCAGGGACAACAGCGAAGACGAGTACAGGAGTCTGATATGTGACTTTTGTGGACTGGAGTGAGAGGAACCACTTGCAGCTGAACACCTCAAAAACCAAGGAGCTGGTCTTGGATTTCCGGGAGGTCCAGGACAAAGCCACGTCCAGTGTCCATCAGAGGCGACGAGGTGGAGATAGTGGACAACTATAAGTACCTCGGTGTGTGGATGGACAGTAAACTGGACTGGTCCTGCAACACAGACCATGTGTATAAGAAGGTTCAGAGTAGACTGTACTTTCTGAGGAGGCTTCGATCATTTAACATCTGCAAGAAGCTCCTCTGCATGTTCTACCAGTCTGTGGTGGCCAGTGTCCTGTTCTATGCTGTGGTGTGTTGGGGTGGAAATGTGTCCAAGAGGAGTGTCAACAGGTTGGACAGGTTGATCAGGAGGGCTGGTTCTGTGGTTGGAATGAAGCTGGACTCACTGGTGACAGTTGCTGAGAGGAGATCATTGAACAAACTACTGTCCATCATGGATGATGACAGTCATCCTCTGAACACTGTCTTCCATGAGCAGAGAAGCAGAATGAGTGCACCAAAGCTCCTCCCCCAGGGCAAAAAAAAAAAATCCGGGGGACCTTTTTCCCCCCCCCCCTTTAAAAATAAAAAAAATTTTTTTGGGGGGGGGGGGGGAGGGGGGAGTATCTGAATGTTCTGTTCCATGTTAGTCTTTGTATCTTTGTCTTTGTTGTTTTTCTTTCCTTGACCTATGTTCTTTGTCTTTGTCTTTAGACTTAGATTGTGTCATCTTGTTCTTCCTCTTTATGTTCTTCTTATTTTATTTTTGATGTATTATTTTTTATTGTTTATGAAAATTTGCTGGCTATTGTAAAAAACAATTTCCCAAAGGAGACCTCCTGAGGGATCAATAAAGTTTTACCTTACCTTACCTTAAATAACTAGAGATAACTAGAGATGACTTCAGATGACTAGAGATGACTTCAGATAACTAGAGATGACTTCAGATAACTAGAGATAACTTCAGATAACTTCAAATAACTAGAGATAACTAGAGATGACTTCAGATAACTTCAAATAACTAGAGATAACTAGAGATGACTTCAGATAACTTCAAATAACTAGAGATGACTAGAGATGACTTCAGATAACTAGAGATGACTAGAGATGACTAGAGATGACTTCAGATAACTAGAGATGACTTCAGATAACTTCAGATAACTAGAGATGTCTTAAGATAACTTCAGATAACTAGAGATGACTTCAGATAACTAGAGATAACTAGAGATTACTTCAGATAACTAGCGATAACTAGAGATGACTTAAGATAACTTCAGATAACTAGAGATGACTTCAGATAACTAGAGATGACTTCAGATAACTAGAGATAACTAGAGATAACTTCAAATAACTAGAGATAACTAGAGATGACTTCAGATAACTTCAAATAACTAGAGATAACTAGAGATGACTTCAGATAACTTCAAATAACTAGAGATGACTTCAGATAACTAGAGATGACTAGAGATGACTTCAGATAACTAGAGATGACTTAAGATAACTTCAGATAACTAGAGATGTCTTAAGATAACTTCAGATAACTAGAGATGACTTCAGATAACTAGAGATTACTTCAGATAACTAGAGATAACTAGAGATGACTTAAGATAACTTCAGATAACTAGAGATGACTTCAGATAACTAGAGATGACTTCAGATAACTAGAGATAACTAGAGATAACTTCAAATAACTAGAGATAACTAGAGATGACTTCAGATAACTTCAAATAACTAGAGATAACTAGAGATGACTTCAGATAACTTCAAATAACTAGAGATGACTTCAGATAACTAGAGATGACTAGAGATGACTTCAGATAACTAGAGATGACTTAAGATAACTTCAGATAACTAGAGATGTCTTAAGATAACTTCAGATAACTAGAGATGACTTCAGATAACTAGAGATGACTTAAGATAACTTCAGATAACTAGAGATGACTTCAGATAACTAGAGATAACTAGAGATGACTTCAGATAACTAGAGATGACTTCAGATAACTTCAGATAACTAGAGATGACTTCAGATAACTTCAAATAACTAGAGATGACTTCAGATGACTTCAGATAACTAGAGATGACTTCAGATAACTACAGATAACTAGAGATGACTTAAGATAACTAGAGATAACAAGAGATGACTTCAGATAACAGGAGATAACTAGAGATGACTTCAGATAACTACAGATGACTTCAGGTAATTTTAGATAACTAGAGATGACTTCAGATAACTAGAGATGACTTCAGATAACTTCAGATAACTACAGATGACTTCAGGTAATTTTAGATAACTAGAGATGACTCAGATAACTTCAGATAACTAGAGATGACTTCAGATAACTACAGATGACTCTAACTTCAGATAACTAGAGATGACTTAAGATAACTAGAGATAACAAGAGATGACTTCGAACAGGAGATACTGGTTCTTCAGATAACTTCAGATAACTACAGATGACTTCAGGTAATTTTAGATAACTAGAGATGACTTCAGATAACTAGAGATGACTTCAGATAACTTCAGATAACTACAGATGACTTCAGGTAATTTTAGATAACTAGAGATGACTTCAGATAACTAGAGATGACTTCAGATAACTACAGATGACTTCAGGTAATTTTAGATAACTAGAGATGACTTCAGATAACTAGAGATGACTTCAGATAACTTCAGATAACTACAGATGACTTCAGGTAATTTTAGATAACTAGAGATGACTTCAGATAACTAGAGATGACTTCAGATAACTTCAGATAACTACAGATGACTTCAGGTAATTTTAGATAACTAGAGATGACTTCAGATAACTAGAGATGACTTCAGATAACTTCAGATAACTACAGATGACTTCAGGTAATTTTAGATAACTAGAGATGACTTCAGATAACTAGAGATGACTTCAGATAACTTCAGATAACTACAGATGACTTCAGGTAATTTTAGATAACTAGAGATGACTTCAGATAACTAGAGATGACTTGAGATAACTTCAGATAACTACAGATGACTTCAGGTAATTTTAGATAACTATAGATGACTTCAGGTAATTTTAGATAACTAGAGATGACTTCAGATAACTAGAGATAACTTCAGATAACTAGAGATAACTTCAGATAACTAGAGATGACTTCAGATAACTAGAGATAACTTCAGATAACTAGAGATAACTTAAGGTAACTTAAGTACTGATCAAAGACATGTTGACTAGTGTCATGATCTATTTCTCTTTGTTCAACGAAGGTTCATTTGTTCATTTGTAGCATCAACTGTTACTTTCTTCAGAACAAATGTTGATCGAAGGCGTCACTAGTTAGTTAAACTGTTGATAGTAAAACTCGCTTCGATATCATTCACGTGTTTTACAGTTAATGTTGTTTTCAGGTCTGGAGATAAAACAGCATTCAAAGACAGGAAGTGACTTGTGGACGAGATAAGAAACTCAAAGTCAACATTTCTGCGAGTGTGAGGATCATGAGTCACGAACACTTTCAACATCAACTTCACACTTTTAGAACTTTAGTTTTAATTCTATTATTTTACCACAAAGAGATGGTGGTAAACATATTGAAAAAACCTTGATACAGTTAAATATCATTACTTTCAAAATAACAATCTTTAACTACATACAATATTTTAATAAATCATTTTGTTTTTTGTCTTTTTACAATAAATAGGCATTTTTTTCTTTTTCCAGAGTCAAGTATTGGACAATACTACACATAAAAAACTTTGTATTTAAAAACTAAGTATACCTAACAATGGTGAAATGTATAATTATTTAATTGTTTGTATATCAATTAAATTAAATTAATTATTTAATTTAGAAATTGTTTCATTTAAATGCAAACACTCAAAGAATTTTTGTGTTGCTATTAAACTTCCTGCCTCTAGAGGGCAGCAGTCCTTACTTTTAACTCGCAGTTAAAGGAAGAATGACGACTGAGGACGAGAGGATACAGTGAGTCCAGCAGCTTTTAAAGCTGATGTTTGGACATATTTTGTTTTGAAAACAAATGAAAGTAGTTACGACTTCGTCAAGAGTCATGTGGTCTGTAAATATATTAAATATTCTAAATATCCTTGTATCATGATACGTATGGTATCAAGAGATACTTATACACAGCTCTAGTGTATAGTTGTACGTCTAAAGGTCCAAAATAATAAATACATTGAATTAACTAGAAAACTGCCTCTTAAAAACTTATATGTTGTATTTAAAAACAAGTAAACCTAACTCCCAGCATGCCTTGCAGATCTGATCCAACCACAGCTCCGAGCCGTCACCTCAGCTGAACCCAAAACCAACTGACACATGTCAATCAACTCATTTTCCAGCCCCTTGTGTTCGACTCTCACGTGAGTTTGAAACTGTTGCCAACGTTCGAGGAGAAAAACATTAAACATGGATCAGCAGCAGATTCTGCTCCTAATTGAGCATCAAAGTTTCCTCCCGACAGCAACAACCCGGAGCGTCACGGGGTCCAGACGCTCAACCACATTTCCCAGCATGCCGACAAAACCTCATAATGAGGCGGCGGGTGATACAGGTCAGGCTGACCCGGAGCTCCAGACCAAAACACCCCGAGCCAGAGGGACCGGGTCACACCAGAACGAGAGGTCACCCATCCGTCTGATAGTCCTGGTTTTCTCCGGAAAGAGCCGAGTTCCATGGAAGTTCTCGCCGGAGCCACAACAACGTTTGAAGAAAAACATCTCGTACCTGCCGGGTCGCCACCACGTGTCGCTCCATAGAGGGCGCTGTAGCTGCAGGAGGAGGCGGAGCTCGTCTTTTCTTCGGGTCCGACTTGGGAGACGTTTTGTGGAAAAGTTGATCGGAGGAGGAGACGCCTGTGACCGAGTGTGAACCCTAGTGGACGACATGAGAGTCAGACATGAGCAGTCGATTGAAGAAGATCCACAAGTGATCAGTACATGATGATGAATGATCCTGGTTTGATAAGAACCTGTCGATCAAATACATTTCACCACACAACAATACCATATATGTGTAGTATTGCGGAGTACTTGTCTCTGGTGTTGTGATAGTGTAGTAACAAGTATGTATGTGTAGTATTGTCCAGTACTTGACTCTGGTGTTGTGATAGTGTAGTAACAAGTATATATGTGTAGTATTGTCCAGTACTTGACTCTGGTGTTGTGATAGTGTAGTAACAAGTATATATGTGTAGTATTGTCCAGTACTTGACTCTGGTGTTGTGAAAGTGTAGTAACAAGTATATATGTGTAGTATTGTCCAGTACTTGACTCTGGTGTTGTGATAGTGTAGTAACTAGTATATATGTGTAGTATTGTCCAGTACTTGACTCTGGTGTTGTGATAGTGTAGTAACAAGTATATATGTGTAGTATTGTCCAGTACTTGACTCTGGTGTTGTGATAGTGTAGTAACAAGTATATATGTGTAGTATTGTCCAGTACTTGACTCTGGTGTTGTGATAGTGTAGTAACAAGTATATATGTGTAGTATTGTCCAGTACTTGACTCTGGTGTTGTGATAGTGTAGTAACACAAAAACACACATAGACACACGCAAACACACGCAAACACAAACACACATGGACACACACACACACACACACACGCAAACACACAGGGACACACACACACAGGGACACACACTGACCCACACACACACACAGGGACACACACACACACACACAGGGACACACACACACACACGCAAACACACAGGGACACGCAAACACACACACACAGGGACACACACACACACACACAGGGACACACACACAAACACACAGGGACACACACACAAACACACAGGGACACACACACACACACACAAACACACACACACACACACACGGACACACACACACACAGGGACACACACACACACACAGGGACACACACACACACACACAGGGACACACAGACTCTGAGTATCTGATCAAAGCGAGTCCAAAGTGCTCCTGAAGACGTGAACCTCCTGTGGCTCAGATCAGCTCAGAGACCAAGAACCAGACACGCCTCACACAAGTCTCTCAGGTTTAACTGATGCGACAGACGCTGGTCTGGCATGAAGGCCCGGAACAAAGAGAACGTGAGGTTCAGGTCGTTAGTATTAATTGGACACGAGGTTAGAACGTCTCACAGTGAGGACGGACCGGAGGACGAGAGGAGGACCAGGACCAGGACCAGGACCAGGACGGAGACGCCAAAAGGAGGAGGTTCAGGATTTATTTGTATTTATAAAGTTCATGACATGTTGTGACCTTCACATCAAAATGTACAAAATACGTTTTATAGAGTTTGTGTTTCACTCATGTTCACTCGTGTTGATCAGGATAGATCATCCATCATCCATCCATCGATCATCCATCCATCCATCCATCATCCATCCATCATCTATCCATCCATCCATCATCATCCATCATCCATCCATCCATCCATCCATCATCCATCCATCCATCCATCCATCCATCATCCATCATCCACCCAGCCATCATCCATCATCCATCCTTCTATCATCCATCCATCATCCATCCCCATCCATCCATCTGCCCATCCATCCATCCATCCATCCTTCTATCATCCACCCAGCCATCATCCATCATCCATCTTTCTATCATCCATCCATCCATCCATCCATCCATCCATCCATCCATCCATCCATCCATCCATCCATCCATCCACTCATCCATCCACCCACCCATCCATCCATCCATCCACCCATCCATCCACCCATCCATCCTTCCATCCATCATCCATCCATCCATCCATCCATCCACCCATCCATCCACCCATCCATCCATCCATCCATCCACCCATCCATCCACCCATCCATCCTTCCATCATCCATCCACCCACTCATCCATCCATCCATCCATCCACCCATCCATCCATCCATCCACCCATCCATCCACCCATCCACCCATCCATCCTTCCATCATCCATCCACCCACTCATCCATCCATCCATCCATCCATCCACCCACTCATCCATCCATCCATCCATCCATCCATCCACCCATCCACCCATCCATCCTTCCATCATCCATCCATCCATCCATCCATCCACCCATCCATCCTTCCATCATCCATCCACCCACTCATCCATCCATCCTTCCATCACCCATCCATCCATCCATCCTTGAAAATAATTAAAATGATGATTAAAATGATGTCATGAAATATTATACATGTAAAGTATTATTATTGCTTTCATGGCTCTAAAATATACATCATTTATTTTGAGCTTTTCCTGAAGAGCTTCAGGACCATCAGAGAAGCCTCGGACATTAGATGGAAACTGAAGGATCATAATCAAGGTCACTATGTTAATGAGTTTTATTTTTATAAATTATTTCAATTTGAACTTCCGCTGAGCAGCGCTAATTTAGACGAACACTGCCCTCTAGCGACAGCAGAGGCTACGACAGGTCAGAGCTTCTGTCGTTCGTGAAATAAAATAAACAACTTCTAAGAATTAAAGCGTGTAAATGTTACATAAATATATCAGGGAGTCTTGAGGCGACGGTGAGGAAAGAACATCTTTATATTTAGATTCTGATAAGAAATCGTTGCGAGTAATTTAACCGTTTATTTTTCAAAAACGTATGATTTTGCAAACATTGAAGCATCCAATGGATGAAATCATATTTAAGTCACACATTTAATCGTTTGTAATCCTGTGTTTATGTATTTCAAACACAATTTTTCTGCTTTAATGACAAAAAAACGTTCACAGGCGAGAAGTGAAGTAAGCAACACGATATGCAGATACATTATAATATTTATATACTTTTATACATTAAATTACATTTTACTGTAAGATAGATGGGAGTTTATTCACTTTCATGTAACTTCTAAAGTCTCAAACCTACATCAAATAAAAAAAAAGTCTTGCTAAAACGTTGATGTCTGTAATAAATGGGTTTGTTTTGGTAAATATCAACAATAGCAGGTAATTATTTATATATAATATAAATAAACAAAAATAAACCTTTTTTTCTCTGAAGTCTGAAAAGTAACAGTTCAAATGGCATCATTATGATTTTAATGATTAGTTTTAGTCGCGAGTAAATAAAGTAATATAGTAAAATAAAAAAACACCTTTCTGTCTCAAACTGGATGTGAGGATTTTCAAAATAAAGGCTGGTCAGATACGTTACATGGTGACGATGGAATAAGTGCAAACAAATGAATGTTATTTTCAACATCTACGGCTCGTGTCGATAGTTTTAAACTGATTTTTTTTTTTTACAATACATTAAAAATGACACTGAAGGCCAAACATTTTACAAAATAAAAGATTGTAAATCAACTCTTATTCTTGTAACAGGAAAACAGAGAAGGCCCTTTACTTTGAAATGTTACTTACATTGGAGTGTGTGTCAGTGAGTGACGCGTTCATGTCCGTGTGACTCGACTCTCTCTGCAAACACAAGCAGCGTCGCACACGCTTGACAACACGCGTGTCTCACAACAACAACAACAACACACACACGTGCAGCTCTGAAGCTTCTTCTCACCCGAGACGTCCTCCTGGTCTGGAACAAGCCCAGGAAACTCTTCTTCTCCGTCAGACTGGACTGGCTGGAGTACCTGGAGTCTGACGACACAGAGATCAATGAACGTCACTGGATCATCTGAACACGTGATGTTTATTGTTCCTCATAACAATCATGTTTAGATGCGGTGATGAAGTTGACCAGCAGAGAGCGCCATTGAGTCATTCAAAACTTTACCACTAATGTTCATTTAAAACTTTTATTTTGTTGAATTTCAAATAAGAGTGAATTAAAACAAATAACGATTCAAAATTAAAAAGTAAATATTTAAAAAACAAAGATGAATTATGGGTTAGAAATAAAGATGGAAATGAATTTAAGTATCATAAGGGTTCAGTGATATTTGTCAAAAAATGTTACCAAAGTAAAAAAAGGATTAAAGTCATAGATAATAATAATAATAATCCAGTATTAGTGTTAGAGTATTAGTGTTAGAGTATAATAGAGTATTAGTGTTACAGTATTAGTGTTAGAGTATAATAGAGTATTAGTGTTAGAGTATAATAGAGTATTAGTGTTACAGTATTAGTGTTACAGTATTAGTGTTAGAGTATAATAGAGTATTAGTGTTACAGTATTAGTATTAGAGTATTAGTGTTACAGTATGAGTGTCAGAGTATTAGTGTTAGAGTATAATAGAGTATTAGTGTTAGAGTATTAGTGTTAGAGTATAATAGAGTATGAGTGTCAGAGTATTAGTGTTAGAGTATTAGTGTTAGAGTATAATAGAGTATTAGTGTTACAGTATTAGTATTAGAGTATTAGTGTTAGAGTATAAGTGTTAGAGTATTAGTGTCAGAGTATTAGTGTTAGAGTATAATAGAGTATTAGTGTTACAGTATTAGTATTAGAGTATTAGTGTTAGAGTATAAGTGTTAGAGTATTAGTGTCAGAGTATTAGTGTTAGAGTATAATAGAGTATTAGTGTTACAGTATTAGTATTAGAGTATTAGTGTTAGAGTATTAGTGTCAGAGTATTAGTGTTAGAGTATAATAGAGTATGAGTGTCAGAGTATTAGTATTAGAGTATTAGTGTTAGAGTATTAAGAAGCAGCAAATGAGTGTGTGATGTTGAAAAACACACAACAAGTTAGTTCTTTCAAAGAATGAATGAATAAAAGAGTTAAAAGCAGCTTAAAGTGTTACACATGTTAACACATGTTAACGATCACAACGACGTTGATACCTGTGCAGGTGAGAACCGGCGCCGACGCCATTTTAGTTTGACGAGCTGCAAGTGTTGGAAGAACAAGTAACAGAAAATCTATCAAAGATCTTTATTCGAAT
This sequence comes from Callionymus lyra, assembly GCA_016630915.1. NCBI lineage: Eukaryota > Metazoa > Chordata > Actinopteri > Syngnathiformes > Callionymidae > Callionymus > Callionymus lyra. Next base: position 1,616,426 of record JACEEU010000748.1, read on the forward strand.
AGTAAATATGAGTTTTTAGAACACGGACATGTGGTTCTTCATAAAACAGGAACCTCTGAACCTTGTTGAAGATCAGAAGATGAGATAAGATTCCAGAACGGCGAGAAAAGAAGAGGCGGTAAAAAAAGAGGCGGAGCTTAAGGAAGGTGTGTTGACGTATAAATACATTTATGATATATATATATATATATATATATATATATATATATATACATGTGAAGGTGGTCGTAATGTAGTCAACAATATTTAATATAACTCTTAATAGTAACTTATTTATCATAATTATTAACAATAAAATCCTTCACTTCTTCACCACCTTCACGCATGTCTGAGTGAAAGTGAGGAACTTTACCCAGACTCTGGTCCAGCACGTAGACCTCCTTGACGCCCAGCTGGCTCAGGGTCCGGTCCAGGGGCAGCTCCCGCTGACTGACGGCGTCCTGGAGCAGCAGCACGTGGGCGGCGCTGAAGTCGCACTTGTCGCAGATGAGCGGGACCAGGTCCTGGAGGGGGATCACAGGGTTGACGCGGACCACCGCCTTCTGGTTGCCATGGTAGTTCACCATCAAGCGCACGCTCTTCTGTGGAGGACATTACACTGTCAATACACACAGCGCCACCTGGTGGGCGGAGGGTGAAGTGATATAAAGTACTTTGGTTGTTTTTGTTTGGCAAATGTATGTTAACAGAAATATTTTATTGTTTTTACATTTTAATGAAGTGTGTTTAAATTAAAACAATTACATTTTTATTTAGTTAACAATTAACATAACAAAATATTTCATCAGGTTTGTTCCTTTTTGTGTTGAAATTAAACTCCCGGCCTCTAGATGGCAGCAGTCGTTACGTCCTCTGCAGATAAAGGGAGAATGACAACTGAGGACGAGAGGATACAGTGAGTCCAGCAGCTTTTAAAGCTGATGTTTGGACATATTTTGGTTTGAAAACAAATGAAAGTAGTTACGACTTCGTCAAGAGTCATGTGGTCTGTAAATACTACAACACCAGAGTCAAGTACTGGACAATACTACACATATGTACTTGTTACTACACTATCACAACACCAGAGTCAAGTACTGGACAATACTACACATACAGTATATCCTTGTTACTACACTATCACAACACCAGAGTCAAGTACTGGACAGTACTACACATATATACTTGTTATTACACTATCACAACACCAGAGTCAAGTACTGGACAATACTTCACATATATACTTGTTACTACACTATCACAACACCAGAGTCAAGTACTCAACAATACTACAGATATTTACTTTTTACTACACTATCACAACACCAGAGTCAAGTACTGTACAATACTACACATATATACTTGTTACTACACTATCACAACACCAGAGTCAAGTACTGGACAATACTACACATACAGTATATCCTTGTTACTACACTATCACAACACCAGAGTCAAGTACTGGACAGTACTACACATATATACTTGTTATTACACTATCACAACACCAGAGTCAAGTACTGGACAATACTTCACATATATACTTGTTACTACACTATCACAACACCAGAGTCAAGTACTCAACAATACTACAGATATTTACTTTTTACTACACTATCACAACACCAGAGTCAAGTACTGTACAATACCACACATATATACTTGTTACTACACTATCACAACACCAGAGTCAAGTACTGGACAATACTACACATATATACTTGTTACTACACTATCACAACACCAGAGTCAAGTACTCAACAATACTACAGATATATACTTTTTACTACACTATCACAACACCAGAGTCAAGTACTCAACAATACTACAGATATATACTTTTTACTAAACTATCACAACACCAGAGTCAAGTACTGGACAATACTACACATATATACTTGTTACTACACTATCACAACACCAGAGTCAAGTACTGGACAATACTACACATATATACTTGTTACTACACTATCACAACACCAGAGTCAAGTACTGGACAATACTACACATATATACTTGTTACTACACTATCACAACACCAGAGTCAAGTACTGTACAATACCACACATATATACTTGTTACTACACTATCACAACACCAGAGTCAAGTACTGGACAATACTACACATATATACTTGTTACTACACTATCACAACACCAGAGTCAAGTACTGTACAATACCACACATATATACTTGTTACTACACTATCACAACACCAGAGTCAAGTACTGGACAATACTACACATATATACTTGTTACTACACTATCACAACACCAGAGTCAAGTACTCAACAATACTACAGATATATACTTTTTACTACACTATCACAACACCAGAGTCAAGTACTCAACAATACTACAGATATATACTTTTTACTAAACTATCACAACACCAGAGTCAAGTACTGGACAATACTACACATATATACTTGTTACTACACTATCACAACACCAGAGTCAAGTACTGGACAATACTACACATATATACTTGTTACTACACTATCACAACACCAGAGTCAAGTACTGGACAATACTACACATATATACTTGTTACTACACTATCACAACACCAGAGTCAAGTACTGGACAATACTACACATATATACTTGTTACTACAGTATCACAACACCAGAGTCAGGTACTGGACAATACTACACATATATACTTGTTACTACACTATCACAACACCAGAGTCAAGTACTGGACAATACTACACATATATACTTGTTACTACACTATCACAACACCAGAGTCAAGTACTGTGATAGTGCAGTAACAAGGATATATGTAAGTAAGTAAGTAAGTAATTTTTATTTATATAGCGTTTTCCAGACCAGGGTCACAAAGTGCTTAAACAATCAAAACACTATTCAATAAATGTAGTATTGTCGTGTAATACACTATCACTATATATTCTTGTATCGTGACACATATCAACAGATTATTAAGAGTTAAGTTGTAATAGTTTTTTTGTCTAAACAACAAAATAAGTCACATGGTTTGTTAGCGAATTAATTCTTAAAATGTTTGTTGTCTCGACGACCAAACAAGTCGTGTAGCATGTTAGCATGATAGCATGTTAGCAAAGATACAGTTGTTAATAGGAAATAGAGAATGAGGAATTTCCTTAAACAAATTAAATATATATATAAATATATACATTCATGCTGATGGGAAATACATACAACTGACACATACATTAAACCATTGTGTGAGCAAAAGAAAAGACAAAACTTTGAAACAGTTTAAAGAGAAAACATACAAAAGACGACAAAACTTCACTGAAAATGACACAAACTGTGAAAACATTCGCTCAAAGGCAGGAAGTGACATCACACGTGTAAACACCGACTGAAACAGACATGACTAGTCGATCATGATCCTCCACAGAAGTTCGCGGCGGAGAAATAACGCTTAATAATTAAAGGTAACTAAAGGTAAGACGCTCATGAAACATTCAGGCCAGTGTCGGGTTCACAGAGAAAGAAAGATGGAGGCAGAACCTTCAGAGTCTCTCACTCTTACCTGGACCTTCTACTGCTCTGACCTCTGCCAGCGTCCAGGTGAGGGTCAGAGGTTAACGTGACACACACTCTCACACACACACACACACACACACACACACACACACACACACACACACACACACACACACACACACACACACCTCTGGAACTCTGGGCGCCGGCCTCCGCACCACCTTCTCCTCGGAGACCTTCTCGCGGACCAGGACCCAGGTCACGTCCAGGGAGCCCAGCAGCAGGTTGGGCTTGAAGGCCACGGAGAGGCCGTCGCTGGAGAAGAGGTCCAGAGTGTGCAGGGACGGGTTGAGGTGGAAGCGGCTGCAGACGTCCACCAGCAGGTCCATCAGAGCCGTGCTGAGGGAGGAGAGAAAGTGAGCGAGGAGATAGAGTTACACAAGAGTGTGCGTTACCATGTTGTGAGTCACTGCTGTGTCGGTTTCAGAGTGTGTCAAATAGGTTCAAATGTGTGTGTCATATGTGTATTTTATGTTGTGTGTGGACGTTTAAAAATATTTGTGTGTATCATAAAAGTAGGTTCAAATGTGTGTGTCATATGTGTATTTTATGTTATGTGTGGACGTTTAAAAATATTTGTGTGTATCATAAAAGTAGGTTCAAATGTGTGTGTCATATCTGCATTTTATTTTGTGTGTGGATATTTAAATATATTGTATGTATCATAAAAGTATGTTTAAATGTGTGTGTCATATCTGTATTTTATTGTGTGTGTTTCAATATAAATGTGTATCATAAAAGTATGTTTAAATGTGTGTGTCATATCTGCATTTTATTTTGTGTGTGGATATTTAAATATATTGTATGTATCATAAAAGTATGTTTAAATGTGTGTTCTATTCGTATTTTATTGTGTGTGTGTGTATGTTTAAATATATTTGTGTTTATCATGAAAGTAGGTTAAAATGTGTGTGTTCAATTTATAGTTGTTTATTTCTGCTTCTGTGCTATTGGTGTGCGTATCGTATGATACATTGTGTTGTCTCGGCAATGTGAAAGTTTGTTTTTCATGTGAATTTAGGGTATTTTGTGTAACTTTATTTGGTCTTCATTTTTGTCTTTTCATTAAAACTTCCTTGTTTGTGCGTGTTGTGCATCAATGCCTTATATGTGTATTAAACTGAGAAGCTTGAGTTGTGTACATGTTCGAAAATGTGTTTTTGTCTGTTTGTGCGTCAGATTTTTTGTGTTTGTTTGAAGTGTGTAAAGCATTTGTCGTGCTTGCTACACTGTTGTGTGTTAGTGGTGCGTGTGTGTACAGTGTGTGTTTAGTGATGAAGAAGATACTTTTGTTTCGTGTACTTGTCAAGTTACATCAGTTCATGACGTCATTTCTTTCACCACTGATGTGACTCTTATTTTGAAAAAAAACTTCCCGTTTCCTAAAGCCTCACGTGATTGGCTGAGCTAGTCGGTGCATCGCTCTGATTGGTCCAACAGTCAGGGCTGGTTTATAAACATTCAGCAAGATATAAATTAATAATAAGATATACAAGAATAATAATATTTAACCAAGTTATTTGATTTTTACTAGCATTCATTTGTGTGAGTGTTTCTACTTCCTGTTTGCAAAGCTCTGCCGACTCCACTGAACTAGAGAAGACTGAATAGTCGCAGCTGTCAATCATCAGATAAAGAAGTCCTGGTCCCGGGACCGAGGATCGCGTGACGCCAGAGACGGAGCCACAACAGATCCTGATGACAAACACACCACGAAAACCAAGACAAGTGATGTCCTTGAACGCAACATTGTATCATTGACTCAGTTGTACACGTCACATGATCAGATACCACAGGTGAGAACGAGGCAGGTACGATCAGAACAGGTGAGAACGAGGCAGGTACGATCAGAACAGGTGAGAACGAGGCAGGTACGATCAGAACAGGTGAGAACGAGGCAGGTACGATCAGAACAGGTGAGAGCGAGGCAGGTACTATCAGAACAGGTGAGAACGAGGCAGGTACGATCAGAACAGGTGAGAACGAGGCAGGTACGATCAGAACAGGTGAGAACGAGGCAGGTACGATCAGAACAGGTGAGAACGAGGCAGGTACGATCAGAACAGGTGAGAGCGAGGCAGGTACTATCAGAACAGGTGAGAACGAGGCAGGTACGATCAGAACAGGTGAGAACGAGGCAGGTACGATAAGAACAGGTGAGAACGAGGCAGGTACGATCAGAACAGGTGAGAACGAGGCAGGTACGATCAGAACAGGTGAGAGCGAGGCAGGTACGATCAGAACAGGTGAGAACGAGGCAGGTACGATCAGAACAGGTGAGAACGAGGCAGGTACGATCAGAACAGGTGAGAGCGAGGCAGGTACTATCAGAACAGGTGACAGCGAGGCAGGTACGATCAGAACAGGTGAGAACGAGGCAGGTACGATCAGAACAGGTGAGAACGAGGCAGGTACGATCAGAACAGGTGAGAACGAGGCAGGTACGATCAGAACAGGTGAGAGCGAGGCAGGTACTATCAGAACAGGTGAGAACGAGGCAGGTACGATCAGAACAGGAGCGAGGCAGTACGATCAGAACAGGTGACAGCGAGGCAGGTACGATCAGAACAGGTGAGAACGAGGCAGGTACGATCAGAACAGGTGAGAACGAGGCAGGTACGATCAGAACAGGTGAGAACGAGGCAGGTACGATCAGAACAGGTGAGAACGAGGCAGGTACGATCAGAACAGGTGAGAACGAGGCAGGTACGATCAGAACAGGTGAGAACGAGGCAGGTACAATCAGAACAGGTGAGAGCGAGGCAGGTACGATCAAACAGGAAACAGGAAGCGAGGCAGGTACATCAGAACAGGTGAGAACGAGGCATACGATCAGAACAGGTGAGAGCAGGTACGATCAGAACAGGTGAGAGCGAGGCAGGTACGATCAGAACAGGTGAGAACGAGGCAGGTACGATCAGAACAGGTGAGAGCGAGGCAGGTACGATCAGAACAGGTGAGAACGAGGCAGGTACGATCAGAACAGGTGAGAACGAGGCAGGTACGATCAGAACAGGTGAGAACGAGGCAGGTACGATCAGAACAGGTGAGAACGAGGCAGGTACGATCAGAACAGGTGAGAACGAGGCAGGTACGATCAGAACAGGTGAGAGCGAGGCAGGTACGATCAGAACAGGTGAGAACGAGGCAGGTACGATCAGAACAGGTGAGAGCGAGGCAGGTACGATCAGAACAGGTGAGAACGAGGCAGGTACGATCAGAACAGGTGAGAGCGAGGCAGGTACGATCAGAACAGGTGAGAGCGAGGCAGGTACTATCAGAACAGGTGAGAACGAGGCAGGTACGATCAGAACAGGTGAGAGCGAGGCAGGTACGATCAGAACAGGTGAGAGCGAGGCAGGTACGATCAGAACAGGTGAGAACGAGGCAGGTACGATCAGAACAGGTGAGAGCGAGGCAGGTACGATCAGAACAGGTGAGAACGAGGCAGGTACGATCAGAACAGGTGAGAACGAGGCAGGTACGATCAGAACAGGTGAGAGCGAGGCAGGTACGATCAGAACAGGTGAGAACGAGGCAGGTACGATCAGAACAGGTGAGAACGAGGCAGGTACGATCAGAACAGGTGAGAACGAGGCAGGTACGATCAGAACAGGTGAAGAAACAAACCTGCTCCAGTAGTAACTGTTTTAATTGAACAAACCTCTTTGAGCCGATATATATACTATATTTCACTAGTATATCAGTACTATATACAGTATATATATATATATATATAAAATATTGACTTTTTAGTTTTGACGCTTGGTTTACAGCTGACGTTGTACATTGACACGTGTCAATCATTGTTGTACTGTGTGCGATTATTGCTGTCAGCAACAACACAACAGGAGTGTGCGATTATTACTGTCACACAACACACAGGGTTTTACTGTCAAAACACAACAGGAGTTGCGATATTACTGTCAGCAACACACAACAGGAGTTGCGATTATTGCTGTCAGCAACAACACAACAGGAGTGTGCGATTATTGCTGTCAGCAACAACACAACAGGAGTGTGCGATTATTGCTGTCAGCAACAACACAACAGGAGTGTAGCGATTATTGCTGTCAGCAACAACACAACAGGAGTGTGCGATTATTACTGTCAGCAACAACACAACAGGAGTGTGCGATTATTGCTGTCAGCAACAACACAACAGGAGTGTGCGATTATTGCTGTCAGCAACAACACAACAGGAGTGTGCGATTATTGCTGTCAGCAACAACACAACAGGAGTGTGCGATTATTACTGTCAGCAACAACACAACAGGAGTGTGCGATTATTACTGTCAGCAACAACACAACAGGAGTGTGCGATTATTACTGTCAGCAACAACACAACAGGAGTGTGCGATTATTACTGTCAGCAACAACACAACAGGAGTGCAATTATCATTATTACTGTCAGCAACAACACAACAGGAGTGTGCGATTATTGCTGTCAGCAACAACACAACAGGAGTGTGCGATTATTGATGTCAGCAACAACACAACAGGAGTGTGCGATTATTGCTGTCAGCAACAACACAACAGGAGTGTGCGATTATTACTGTCAGCAACAACACAACAGGAGTGTGCGATTATTACTGTCAGCAACAACACAACAGGAGTGTGCGATTATTACTGTCAGCAACAACACAACAGGAGTGTGCGATTATTGCTGTCAGCAACAACACAACAGGAGTGTGCGATTATTGCTGTCAGCAACAACACAACAGGAGTGTGCGATTATTGCTGTCAGCAACAACACAACAGGAGTGTGCGATTATTGCTGTCAGCAACAACACAACAGGAGTGTGCGATTATTACTGTCAGCAACAACACAACAGGAGTGTGCGATTATTGCTGTCAGCAACAACACAACAGGAGTGTGCGATTATTGCTGTCAGCAACAACACAACAGGAGTGTGCGATTATTGCTGTCAGCAACAACACAACAGGAGTGTGCGATTATTACTGTCAGCAACAACACAACAGGAGTGTGCGATTATTACTGTCAGCAACAACACAACAGGAGTGTGCGATTATTACTGTCAGCAACAACACAACAGGAGTGTGCGATTATTACTGTCAGCAACAACACAACAGGAGTGTGCGATTATTACTGTCAGCAACAACACAACAGGAGTGTGCGATTATTACTGTCAGCAACAACACAACAGGAGTGTGCGATTATTGCTGTCAGCAACAACACAACAGGAGTGTGCGATTATTGCTGTCAGCAACAACACAACAGGAGTGTGCGATTATTGCTGTCAGCAACAACACAACAGGAGTGTGCGATTATTGCTGTCAGCAACAACACAACAGGAGTGTGCGATTATTGCTGTCAGCAACAACACAACAGGAGTGTGCGATTATTGCTGTCAGCAACAACACAACAGGAGTGTGCGATTATTGCTGTCAGCAACAACACAACAGGAGTGTGCGATTATTGCTGTCAGCAACAACACAACAGGAGTGTGCGATTATTGCTGTCAGCAACAACACAACAGGAGTGTGCGATTATTACTGTCAGCAACAACACAACAGGAGTGTGCGATTATTGCTGTCAGCAACAACACAACAGGAGTGTGTGATTATTACTGTCAGCAACAACACAACAGGAGTGTGCGATTATTACTGTCAGCAACAACACAACAGGAGTGTGCGATTATTGCTGTCAGCAACAACACAACAGGAGTGTGCGATTATTGCTGTCATCAACAACACAACAGGAGTGTGCGATTATTACTGTCAGCAACAACACAACAGGAGTGTGCGATTATTGCTGTCAGCAACAACACAACAGGAGTGTGCGATTATTGCTGTCAGCAACAACACAACAGGAGTGTGCGATTATTGCTGTCAGCAACAACACAGGTTGAGATGTAAAAAAAAGTTTGGTTACAATAAACGGTCAATTTTTGGAAACTAAAAAACATTTGGAAACAAAAAAAGTTCAGGTAAGAAAATTTAGAAGAAAAAAAGTTTGTTGACATTAAAAGGTTTGGAAACAAAAAAAAAGTTTGGTAACAAAAATGTAAAGTAAAAAAAGTTTGGTAACAAAAATGTAAAGTAAAAAAAGTTTGGTAACAAAAATGTAAAGTAAAAAAAGTTTGGTAACAAAAAAGGTTGTGAAAAATTGTGGGAAACTGAAAAATTTGGGAACAAAAAAGGTTTGTAAATGAAAAAAGTATGGAAACAATAAACTTGAAATAATAAACATAGCAAAGACTAAAATAGAACATTTGTGTTGAACATCCTGAACTTTATGTTCAATAAAAACGGTTAATTTTCCAAAGACTGTCGCGATGCATTCATGTAAGCTCGTAAATCTTTCCTTCGAAAGCGACTCATTTGACCTCAAACTTATTTCTGATCACAACCTTGACCTCTAATGACTTCCCTCACTTGACCTCTGACCTCAGCCTCACGACTCACCGTCCGTCTGCGGTGTGAGACGCCTGGAGTCCATCTGGCAGCTTCAGATCCAAGGTCGTCCTGAGGACGTTGGAGGCTCCGCCCCCTTCAGGTGTGCGGCGCGGCGGCGGCGCCTGTTGCTGTGGCGGCGCCTGTTGCTGTGGCGGCGCCTGTTGCTGTGGCGGCGCCTGTTGCTGTGGCGGCGCCTGTTGCTGTGGCGGCGCCTGTTGCTGTGGCGGCGGCGGCGGGAGGAGGAGGAGCGCGAGCCTTCATTCTCCGCCTGCAGGAAGAAAAAGGTTCTCTTGACGAACATGAACCAGTGAAGTTGATTCTATTCACAAACGTCGTGAAATAATGTTTTAAAGTTTATTATTATTTCTTTATGACATCATCGTCGACAACATCGTTAACGTCTTAATCGCTATTTTATATCAGTTACGAAATTAAATCACTGAATATTTTTCATCGTTTAATTTCTTGTATTAAACATGTGTTTTTTTTCCAATAATATCGACTATTTTAGTGAACTTATGTCACGTTTACATTCACAGAAGTTAATGTTTGACCTTCAGTTCTGTGACTTCGATGATTGACAGACGGAGATTTACTTCGTTTTCTGCAACAACAAATATGCAGTAACTAAGTAGTTTTAAACATACTTGATATTTCAAAATCATCATTTAAAAATGCATACATTAACACACAATACTAATTCATATTTAGTTTATTACACTTTATTTTAGACCCTTTTCTATTATAGTCACAGTTTTTTATTGAATTATATTCATAGATATATTTTACAAAGAGGATTTTATTTAAGCTCATAAAATCTTTAAAAAAATCAGATTTTCTTCAGCATCAACTTTTCTCTCAACATTAAAATTCCAAGAGAGTAATTTATACATTTTTTCTTTCTTTTATATATTCTTTTATGATTTAATTATATTTTCTGAAATACATTTACTTATGTTTAACATAAATATAATAAAAGTCATATTCACTGAATTCTCATTCAAATATAACTTAATTAAACGTTTGTTAGTGACTATAATAAACATATATATATATAAATGATGATAAAAACAGACTCAAAGATGTAAAATGATTGGCGATCCGTTGATTGACAGCCTCGTGTCTCATGTTCACGAGCAGAAAACAAAGGTTCAAACTCACTTCAACACTCGATCAAATCTTCATGACCGCGAGAGAGAGACCAGGTTCCAGGTTCTAGTCCCGAGCCGACAAGAATGAAGAGCTGTGTGATCGGACCTTAACCTGGATCTGGTTAACCATTAACTAGTCTGTCAGGCGCCAGCAGACCGTTGACTTGTGATGACATCAGCAAAGATCTATAGGTTCACCTGTGACTGATTTATTCAGGTTTATCACCGAAGAACAAGACACACTTGTTTTATCTTTTTACAAGATAAATTAAAAAAAAAGTATATTTGCTGTTACATTAATGTTCAAAGTGTAAATGGAAAAAAAAAGGTCAAAAACGGTCGTAATAAAGCGTTAAAAACTGTAACTCAGACATGACTAATCGAACAGATGATCAACTTAAAGTCTTTCACTCATTTATAACGAACTTTTATCTCCAGTGTCTTTTCAACTTTTCTAAATCTCTCTCATCTCACTCCCTCTCAGTAAACTCAGCACTCATGCACACACTGTTTTCTATGATGTTTGTTCGACATTCACGTTCAACTTGCTTTTAATCTTCAATAAAAAATTGTTGACCCTCATAAACACATGGTCTCACCCCCTCTCAGTGAACTCAGCACTCATGCACATATTGCTCAACTTTTGGTTCAAATTAAAGAATCCTCGACTCATTTTCTAGCCTGTCGTCTCACTCCCCCTCATTGAACTCAGCACCTCTAAATTCAGTATTTTAGAATCTGTAGTAATAATAGATAAACATGTTTTAGTGCCAACATGTGTAGAGAATATATTCATTGAAAACATTATATATTTTTAATTCAATTATTAAAAACAAAATCTCAACCTTTGAATATACAAATTATTTATAATTAAAAGATACTGCACAACAAAAACAAAGTATTTAAACATAAATTCAATATTCTGATGACACTGATATACTTGAGTATATCTTGGTCTGTCCCGGGACTTCCTCCTCTTGAAGTTCTACCCTGAGTCTCCTCCGGGTGTCATTTCTACTTGAAGGTATTTGTTATTTTGCTCTGGACATCATCCCCTCCCTCTCTCACCCTCACCCTCTCTCACCCTCTCTCACCCTCTCTCACCCTCACTCACCCTCACTCACCCTCACTCACCCTCTCTCACCCTCACCCTCACTCACCCTCACCCACCCTCACCCCCTCTCACCCTCACTCACCCTCCCTCCACCCTCACTCACCCTCCCTCACCCTCACCCTCACTCACCCTCACCCACCCTCTCTCACCCTCACCCTCACTCACCCTCACCCTCACTCACCCTCCACCCTCTCTCACCCTCACCCTCTCTCACCCTCACCCACCCTCTCTCACCCTCACTCACCCTCACTCACCCTCCCTCACCCTCTCTCACCCTCACCCTCACTCACCCTCACTCACCCTCACCCACCCTCACCCACCCTCACCCTCTTTCACCCTCTCACCCCCTCACTCACCCTCCCTCACCCTCACCCTCACTCACCCTCACCCTCTCACCCTCACCCTCTCCCTCTCTCACCCTCACCCTCACTCACCCTCACCCTCACTCCACCCTCACCCCCTCACCCTCACCCACCCTCTCTCACCCTCCCTCACCCTCCTCTCACCCTCACCCTCTCACCCCCACTCACCCTCTCCCTCTCTCACCCTCACCCTCTCTCACCCTCACCCACCCTCTCTCCACCCTCCTCCCCACCCCTCCCTCCTCACCCTCACCCTCACCCTCACCCTCGCTCACCCTCTCTCACCCTCACCCTCACTCTCACCCTCACCCTCACTCTCACCCACCCTCTCACCCTCCCTCACCCCTCCCTCACCCTCTCACCCCTCACCCTCACTCACCCTCACCCACCCTCTCTCACCCTCTCTCACCCTCTCTCCCACCCTCACTCACCCTCACCCACCCTCCCTCACCCTCTCTCACCCTCACCCTCCTCACTCACCCTCACCCTCTCTCACCCTCACCCTCCTCACCCTCCCCTCTCACCCTCACTCCCTCACCCTCCACCCTCCTCTCACCCTCTCTCACCCTCACTCACCCTCACCCACCCTCTCTCCCCTCTCACCCCTCTCACCCTCACTCACCCTCACTCACCCCCTCTCACCCTCACCCTCACCCTCACTCACCCTCACCCACCCTCTCTCACCCTCACTCACCCTCACTCACCCTCCACCCTCTCTCACTCACCCCTCACCCTCACTCACCCTCACCCTCTCTCACCCTCACTCACCCTCACTCACCCTCACCCTCTCTCACCCTCAGCCTCACTCACCCTCAGCCTCACTCACCCTCACCCTCACTCACCCTCACCCTCCCTCCCTCACCCTCTCCCTCCCTCCTCACCCTCTCTCACCCTCCACCCTCCCCCCACCACCCTCACCCTCCCTCACCCTCAGTCACCCTCTCCCTCCCTCACCCTCTCCCCTCTCTCACCCTCTCCCTCTCTCACCCCTCTCACACTCCCTCACCCTCACCCTCACTCACCCTCTCCCTCTCACCCTCTCCCACACTCCCTCACCCTCCCCTCTCTCACCCCTCACTCACCTTCTCCCTCACCCTCACCCTCTCCCTCTCTCACCTCTCTCCTCTCTCACCCTCCTCACCCTCTCCCTCCTCACCCTCTCCCTCCCTCATCCTCTCCCTCCACTCACCCTCTCCCTCTCTCACCCTCTCTCTCCCTCACCCCCTCTCCTCTCTCTCCCTCACCCTCTCCCTCTCTCTCCCTCACCCTTTCTCACCCTCTCCCTCTCTCACCCTCTCCCCTCACTCCCCCTCTCCCTCTCACCCTCACTCACCCTCTCCCTCACTCCCTCCCACCCTCCCTCCCTAACTCACCCTCCCTCCCACCCTCTCCCCACCCTCACTCACCCTCACTCACCTCCCTCTCACCCTCTCTCACCCTCCTCTCACCCTCACTCACCTCTCTCACCCTCTCTCCACCCTCTCTCACCCCTCTCTCACCCTCACCCTCACTCACCCTCCCCACCCTTTCTCACCCTCACTCACCCTCACCCTCTCTCCCCCCAGCTCACTCACCCTCAGCCTCACTCACCCCACTCACTCACCCTCTCCTCACTCACCCTCCACCCTCACTCACCCTCACTCACCCTCTCCCTCCCTCACCCTCTCCCTCCCTCACCCTCTTCACCCCTCACCCTCCCTCACCCTCTCCCTCCCTCACCCTCAGTCACCCTCTCCCTCTCTCACCCTCACCCTCTCTCACCCTCTCCCTCTCTCACCCTCCCACACTCCCTCACCCTCTCCCTCTCTCACCCTCACCCTCACTCACCTTCTCCCCTCACTCCCCTCACCCTCTCCCCTCTCACCCTCACTCTCCCTCTCCCCCTCACTCACCCTCTCCCTCCCTCATCCTCTCCCTCACTCACCCTCTCCCTCCCCCCTCCCTCTCTCTCCCTCACCCCTCTCCCTCTCTCTCCCTCACCCTTTCTCTACCCCCCCCTCCACCCTCTCCCTCACTCCCTCACCCCTAACTCCACCCTCCCTCCCACCCTCTCCCCACCCTCTCTCACCCTCACTCCCTCACTCACCCTCCCTCACCCTCCTCTCACCCCTCTACCCTCACTCACCCTCCCCCCCCCTCCTCACCCTCACTCACCCTCACTCACCCTCACTCACCCTCACCCTCTCTCCACCCTCACCCTCCCTCACCCTCACCCCCCCACCCTCACTCAGCCTCACTCAGCCTCCTCTCCCTCCCTCACCCTCTCCCTCCCTCACCCTCCCCTCTCTCACCCTCACCCTCTCCCTCCCTCACCCTCCCTCACCCTCGTCACCCTCTCCCTCCCTCACCCTCTCCCTCTCCCTCACCCTCTCCCTCTCTCACCCTCACCCTCCTCACCCTCTCTCACCCTCTCCCACTCCCTCACCCTCACCCTCACTCACCCTCTCCCCTCTCTCACCCTCTCCCACTCCCTCACCCTCTCCCTCTCTCACCCTCACCCTCCACTCACCTTCTCCCTCACCCCTCACCCTCTCTCACCCTCTCCCTCTCTCACCCTCACTCACCCTCTCCCTCCCTCATCCTCTCCCTCCCTCCCCCTCTCCCTCCCTCAGCCTCTCCCTCTCTCTCCCTCACCCTCTCCCTCTCTCCCTCACCCTTTCTCACCCTCTCCCTCTCTCACCCTCTCCCTCACTCACCCTCTCCCTCTCTCACCCTCACTCACCCTCTCCCTCACCCCTCCCTCCCTAACTCACCCTCCCTCCCTCACCCTCTCACCCTCTCACCCCCGACTCACACAAAGACTCTTTCAAAGGCTTCATGTCCACCAGAGACACAAGGATTCAGGGGAGACTTCAAGCAGAAAAACAAGGAGCTCTGGTACCAGGAGAGTGTTTTCCACTGGAGGGACTGAGTTACAAATGGACTCTAATGGACGCTCGGTACCAAAAGGTTCTTCACTTGACTGACCAGAGTCCAGTTACAGAACCAAGTTGATGAAGAACCAGAAATGTTGCTTTAATAGGAGTTGATTAGTATGTGATAGTGTAGTAACAATATGTGTAGTATTGTTGAGTACTTGACTCTGGTGTTGTGATAGTGTAGTAACAAGTATATATGTGTAGTATTGTCCAGTACTTGACTCTGGTGTTGTGATAGTGTAGTAACAAGTATATATGTGTAGTATTGTCCAGTACTTGACTCTGGTGTTGTGATAGTGTAGTAACAAGTATATATGTGTAGTATTGTCCAGTACTTGACTCTGGTGTTGTGATAGTGTAGTAACAAGTATATACTGTATGTGTAGTTCTGTCTAGTACTTGACTCTGGTGGTGTGATAGTGTAGTAACAAGTATATATGTGTAGTATTGTCCAGTACTTGACTCTGGTGTTGTGATAGTGTAGTAACAAGTATATATGTGTAGTATTGTCCAGTACTTGACTCTGGTGTTGTGATAGTGTAGTAACAAGCAAGTATATAGGTGTACAGTATCCTCTCGTCCTCAGTCATCTCTGGGATCTCGCAGGATGTCATTCTTCCTTTAGCTGCGGACGAGTTTAGTTGCAACACAAAAACTAACAAAACCCTTAAATATTTGCATGTTAATTGAATTGTATTCTTCCTTCAGCTGTGGAGGATGTAATGACTGCTGCCATCTAGAGGCCAGAAGTTGAATTTCAACTAAAAAAAACTGAATCTTGTTCATTCCGAGTGGATCCAGTGATGTTGAACATCGATACAGTATTGTGGGTCAAAAGTCATATTGAAGTGCATCAATACTTTCTTACACTCAAGTAAACATGCATCACTAACAATAACCTCTGGTGCTGGTTCTTCTATTCTTGGTTCAGTTCCGTGTATTTATAGCATGTCTGACACAAGTCTGGACCCGTGAACACACGGATCACATGTTAACATGTTCTTACATCCGTGACCTGCTGCTTCTACTCTGACCATCAAATAGTTTGTGTTCACAAAGTAACGACACAAGCAGAGATGCTTCATGTGTTTGAAAAAGATTGTTGAAGCGTTTCTAGATGAATTCTTGACAGTGGAACTGAAACAAAGATCTTCTATTCTCTGATGAGACACATTCATGAACCAACAAAAGATCGACCCATATTTCACTCGGACTGTTTTACCGCTGGTGCTACGACACATCATGGCAGGAAGATTCAATCATCATCGGTTTCTACTGAAGCTCAAATCTCTGACGGTCATGTCGGTCCTTGAAGGCAACACCATGAGCGACGTCAGCGATAAGATTATGACCACGTGTAGTTCGTGGTCTCCAGAGATCAGGGACGACCAGAGGAGTCCAAGTACATCTGCTCGTTCCTCAGAGACGTGTCAACGTCCACGTCTTCAGATCAACAGGAGGGGGCTCAGTGACCCGCCTGGATGACCTCAGCTTTTGTTGCCTTGAGTTTGAAACAGTGACCGTGATGAGCCGGAAGACAACAGTCGAGTTGAAGGAAGAAAGATTTTATTATATGGAAGATTCTGAGGACTTTATTATTATTGATTGTTTTATTTTGTTATGCATTCATCTGCTCATCTGAGCCTCTGATTTAAAATGTTTACCAGAACCTGAGTTGTGTTTCTTTGAGGCGATGACAATACAGAATAAAACATTTTAATGAATATAAATAAAATAGATGAATAAACTGCAATAAAATAAAATAAGAGACAAAACAATAAAGTCTCTAATAAAAATTAAATAATGAATTAATTAAATTATATCTATTATATTGAATTAAATTGTTTGTGTGAAACACATTTAAGTGTGTTTGAAAAGTTGTGTAATAAAATATGTATGAAATCATTGTGTTGATAAATTTAACATAAAGAAACAAATGTAATTTATTATCAGTTTGCATTTATATATTTATTCATTTTCAGAGTCATTTTAATGTAAATAAATATATAAGTTAATACAATGATTTGTATCGTTTGTTTCTTCAATGTCAATTATGTCATAATATTATTGCTATTTTAAATTAAAATGAAGAACTTTTAATTATTGTGTTATTCTGATAATTAACATTTGTTTGGACTGACATATGCTTTACTTTTCAATGGAATAAAAAACTGAACCACGACTTAAAAATAACTTTTAAAGAGGAAACTTCTCTTGGAAAGACGTGTGTGAGTCACTGCTGACCAGCCTCTGTGGAACATGTGAACAAACTAACTTGTCAATCATCCCGTCAGGATGTTAACCATGTTTAGATCAACATCACACCTGCAGAAGGTGTTTCAAAACCTCTATGACTGCTCTTTCTTCCTTCTTGGCCGTGGACCCTGGACCACACACACACACACACACACACACACACACACACACAGTGACACACACACACACAGTGACACACACACACACACACACACACACACACACACACACACACACACACACACACACACACACACACACACACACACACACACACACACACACACACACACACACACACACACACACACACACACACACACACTGTTGTCCTGCCAGCATATCCCTGGGTACCATGGCGTCTCCATGGAAACCTATATTTACACCACTCGACTGCAGAGTGTGGAGCTCAGTGAAGGAGCAGCTGGAGGTTGAATGAAGACACAGAGGAACGGAGGAGGTCGAGGAAGTCGAGCGACGATGTGTGAAGGCAGGAGATGGTGAGAAGGTCAGAGTCTCGTTCAGACCAGACACAACCAGCCAAGAGCAGCAGTGGAGCAAGTTTACATGCAGTGATATATTGTTGTTTTCATGATACTTTAACTTCATTATATTGATTTTAATAAACATTTGTATTTTATACATTTAACATAAAATAAATGATTAGATTTTCTAAATTACAATTCAATTAACATGCAAATATTTAATTTTTTCTTTGCAACTAAACCCGTCCACAGCTAAAGGAAGAATGACATCCTGCGAGATCCCAGAGATGACTGAGGACGAGAGGATACAGTACACATATATTCTTTTTACTACCCTATCACAACACCAGAGTCAAGTACTGGACAATAATACACATATATACTTGTTACTACACTATCACAACACAAGAGTCAAGTACTGGACAATACTACACATCGATATACTTGTTACTACACTATCACAACACCAGAGTCAAGTACTGGACAATACTACACATATATACTTGTTACTACACTATCACAACACCAGAGTCAAGTACTGGACAATACTACACATATATACTTGTTACTACACTATCACAACACCAGAGTCAAGTACTGGACAATACTACAGATATATACTTGTTAGTACACTATCACAACACCAGAGTCAAGTACTGGACAATACTACACATATATACTTGTTACTACACTATCACAACACCAGAGTCAAGTACTGGACAATACTACACATATATACTTGTTACTACACTATCACAACACCAGACTCAAGTACTGGACAATACTACACATATATACTTGTTAATACACTATCACAACACCAGAGTCAAGTACTGGACAATACTACACATATATACTTGTTACTACACTATCACAACACCAGAGTCAAGTACTGGACAATACTACACATATATACTTGTTACTACACTATCACAACACCAGACTCAAGTACTGGACAATACTACACATATATACTTGTTACTACACTATCACAACACCAGACTCAAGTACTGGACAATACTACACATATATACTTGTTACTACACTATCACAACACCAGAGTCAAGTACTGGACAATACTACACATATATACTTGTTACTACACTATCACAACACCAGAGTCAAGTACTGGACAATACTACACATATATACTTGTTACTACACTATCACAACACCAGAGTCAAGTACTGGACAATACTACACATATATACTTGTTACTACACTATCACAACACCAGAGTCAAGTACTGGACAATACTACACATATATACTTGTTACTACACTATCACAACACCGCAATCAAGAGTGTGTATTATCACACCAGTGTTCATCCATCCACACCCTTCAATGAGCCAGTATCTGGTCTTGTTCACGAGTGAAGGGAGGACGTTCCTCACAGTAACACAAACACCTTCCATTCAAAATCAAAGCAGGTTTATCTTCATGTGGTCGACGTATCAAGATATAATACAATCTTTGATCAAGATGTCCGTGTTCAAGATAAGATAAGAACGAAAACGTCTCATCAGAGTCAAACTAATGTTGAAGGAAAGATATTGTTTGGTGAAGGAGGACAAACACATAATATTACACTCATACTTCCACTTACACACAGTTTGGTAAATACACAGACGACCTATGACCTTGATGACTCAAGAATGAAGGAGCCTCGTATGATGGAGTTCGACTCCTCGCCTGATTTACTCTTTTAGATTTGATCGACGGATGCTTTGACGTCTGAAGACTCAACACGGACGTCGTCCACGACTGGTTCAAACTAGTTCAAATCTTCTCATCTTGAACAGAATATAAACATTTTAAATGTAGTCATTAGTGCGGTGATGCCGCCTGATAAATGCGGATCATCTTACGAAACACAAATGATTGAAAGTGTTAAATTTAGGTGACATGTTTCAAAGAACACACTTTCATCAGGTCATTGGGAAAATCACATAAACATTTAGTTTAATGAATATTATTCGATTCCATTATTCAAACGATGACCTTGGCTCTATAGAACATGATTCATTTACACGTTGAATAGACAAAAATCGGATGCAGTTTTCGTTACAAAGACACCGTTTCTTTAGGTGAGTGACAGCAGATGTTTGCAGGAGCCGAGGTCTCCAGCAGACTTGTACTGTTGCTATGAAAACAAAGATCAACAATCTGGAGCCTCCTGTCTTGTGGAGTCTGAGGTGTTCGAGGACCTGGACCGACAAGTATCTGTTTCACGGACGACTCGTCTCAGAACCAGAGGAACTTCCTCTCGTGTGACAGACACTCGTACCACAAGAAAGAAATCCACACGGCGGTGAAGACACCGTCAGGTCGGGTCGAGAAACTGACGTCGTTCAGTTCGTCATTAACGTTTGTTCTCGAGATGATGAACGACTTAAACTCAAAACAAGCACTCAAGGCGTCAACCGTGTCTTTATCTCCAACATCACAAGAAGGTCCAGAGAAAGTTGAGGAATGTCAGCCGTGACTCGATCAAACAGACTCTTATCAACCGTTCAGTGCTTCAGTCTCAGGAATTATTGAATCAAGGAGCGACACCTTCGTCAACACACATCAGTTGTTGGTGCGACTCCTGCTCCGGACTCACCCGCAGACCACAGACCCGCCTGACAGCCGCGTCCACAAATAAACGTCTGCAGCAGCTGCACTGGAAATAAAACCCTGAGCTGCACAACACAGCAGTGCTGTGACGACACCATCAACAACACAACAATACTTATGTGTGTGAGCACAATTATTATCTACACAACACTACAAGTTGTTCAGGACACTAGGAGATGACACAATGGGATAGGAAACAGGTGAAAAAAAAAGGAAGCTAGGAAACTAGGAAAAAATATAGGATTCTAAAAGGGAAACAAGGAAAGAAACTAAATAAAAAAGACTAGGAAACTAGGGAACAGGGAAGGAAACAAGGAAAAGATGAAGAAACTAGGAAAAAAGATAGGATACTAAAAAGGAAACAAGGAAAGAAACTAAAAAGAAACAGACAAGGAAACTAGGGAACAGGGAAGGAAACAAGGAAAAGATGAAGAAACTAGGAAAAAAGGAGACAAGATTGGAAAATTAAAATGAAATGAGCACTGAAACTAGGAAACTTTGAAACAAGAAAAGAAAAAAGAAGCAAGAAAATTGAAAAGCCAAGGAAAATGAAGGAAATAAGAAAATAAATAAGGAATCTAGGAAATGGAAAAGGGAACAAAGAAACAAGCCCTGAAACTAGGAAGCAAGGAAATAAAGAAGGAAACTAGGAAAAAAGATAGGATACTAAAAGGGAAACAAGGAAAGAAACTAAATAAAAAAGACTATGAAACTAGGGAACAGGGAAGGAAACAAGGAAAAGATGAAAAAACTAGGAAAAAAGATAGGATACTAAAAAGGAAACAAGGAAAGAAACTAAAAAGAAACAGACTAGGAAACTAGGACACAGGGAAGGAAACAAGGAAAAGATGAAAAAACTAGGAAAAAAGATAGTATACTAAAAAGGAAACAAGGAAAGAAACTAAAAAGAAACAGACTAGGAAACTAGGACACAGGGAAGGAAACAAGCAAAAGATGAAGAAACTAGGAAAAAAGATAGTATACTAAAAAGGAAACAAGGAAAGAAACTAAAAAGAAACAGACTAGGAAACTAGGGAACAGGGAAGGAAACAAGCAAAAGATGAAGAAACTAGGAAAAAAGATAGTATACTAAAAAGGAAACAAGGAAAGAAACTAAAAATAAACAGACTAGGAAACTAGGGAACAGGGAAGGAAACAAGGAAAAGATGAAGAAACTAGGAAAAAAGGAGACAAGATTGGAAAATTAAAATGAAATGAGCACTGAAACTAGGAAACTAGGAAACTTTGAAACAAGAAAAGAAAAAAGAAGCAAGAAAATTGAAAAGCCAAGGAAAATGAAGGAAATAAGAAAGGAAATAAGGAATATAAGAAATGGAAAAGGGAACAAAGAAACAAGCCCTGAAAGTAGGAAGCAAGGAAATAAAGAAGGAAACTAGGAAAAAAGATAGGATACTAAAAGGGAAACAAGGAAAGAAACTAAATAAAAAAGACTATGAAACTATGGAACAGGGAAGAAAACAAGGAAAAGATGAAAAAACTAGGAAAAAAGATAGGATACTAAAAAGGAAACAAGGAAAGAAACTAAAAAGAAACAGACTAGGAAACTAGGACACAGGGAAGGAAACAAGGAAAAGATGAAGAAACTAGGAAAAAAGGAGACAAGATTGGAAAATTAAAATCAAACTAGGAAATGATCACTGAAACTAGGAAACTAGGAAACTTTGAAACAAGAAAAGAAAAAAGAAGCAAGAAAATTGAAAAGCCAAGGAAAATGAAGGAAATAAGAAAGGAGATAAGGAATATAAGAAATGGAAAAGGGAACAAAGAAACAAGCCCTAAAACTAGGAAGCAATGAAATAAAGAAGGAAACTAGGAAAAAAGATAGGATACTAAAAAGGATAACAAGGAAAGAAACTAAAAACAGATTAGGAAACTAGGGAACACAGAGGGAAAAAAGCAAAAGATGAAGAAACTTGGAAAAATGGAGACAAGATCTGAAACAAGGAAGCAGAAATGGAACTAGGAACTAAGTACTGACACTAGGACAGAAAGAAGGAAACTTTGAAACAAGAGAACAAAAAAAAGAAGCAAGTAAATTGAAAATTAAACCAAGAAAAATTAAGGAAATAAGGAAACAAGCCCTAAAACTAGGAAGTAAAGAAAAATAAAGAAGGAAACTAGGAAACAAGGAAACAAGAGGAAAAGGGAAAAATAAACATGGAAGGAAACTAGGAAAGAGAATAGGAAGCATAGCAACTATCAAACATGAGGGAGATGGATAGAAAACTCTGACTCAATGGATAAATATCAACAACATAACCATGAATTCTTCTCTGAGAAGACTTTAAACTGTGATTCACATCTTCATTTAAATTCTTATCTGTGTTTTTCAAGCTGCAAACACTTCCATGAGCAGAACATTTATCCTGGACTCAAGTGAACCTTCTTAACTCTACGACTGTGACCATCAAGACGAAACTTCTTATCGCTTTCTTTATGTTCAATAATCAATAACCTTTATTTTGAACTAAATGTGAGGAATTCAATCAACATAAGTCGTTCAAACACGCCTCAGGAAACGCACTTGAACGCACTTGAACGCACTTGAACGCACCGGCAGGTTCTCAGATCTGCCAGAAGGATATACGCCTGGTTTGTTTTGTTTTTCTTTGGGTCACGTTGTGTTGTTATAGAAAAAAAGTTGTTTTTCTCCTCAAATAATTAAAGATTAACACAATTTCTGTCACTTCTCTACACGTGGTCTGTGCTCTACTAAGGTAAGGTAAAACTTTATTGATCACTATCTTTCCCATTCATGCTGTAGAAAATATTCAATCGTTTCCACTGAGTAGAAGTGTGAGGAAAGAAATAAATAAATAAATACACCGGTACAAATCAATTTTTTTCACGTAACTGTATCGTTATTGAACAGCACTGTATTGATTGTCTATTTATAAAAAACTAAATGAATAAAATATACAGTTTCCTTTTATTTGTTTTTTACATTTTTTCTTCCGGGGGCTTTAAAAAAAAAAGAAAATTTTATAAATATATATCTTTTATAAATATATATATATTATTTTAACATAGTTTTATGGTAATATTTCAATAGAGTGTGTGTGTAAATAATAAAATAATATTTATTAATAATTAACATGCAAATATTCACAACATTGTGTTTATTAATAAGCCTTGAGACGGCAGAAGTTATTACGACAGAGGAAGAATGATGTCCTGGTGATGACTGAGGACAAGAGGATACAGTGGATTCCTGCAGCTCTTAAAGCTGATGTTTGGACATATTTTAACTTTTAGTTCTATTTATTCAACCAAAAGAAAGTGAAGCAACCACAAGGTGTCGCTGACGTTCCGTGTCCTCTACAAATGTTCTGAAAATACTCTGTGACTTTGACTCATTAGTGATTCGTTATCGTTGGGTCGTGATAGGAAAGTGTCGTCTACGCCTACATTGTTCGAGAGAGATTTGATTTGAAACTGTCGCAGAACGTTTTGTCCTCGCGTTTGAATGACTCCATCACAGCAATGTCATCAAAAGAGACAACGAAAAGTCTCCTAACAAGTTGTAAAGCACTGAACAGAAGTCAGCGTCAGTGAAACAATGTCCCTGAACCTCGGGACAGAATCAGGAAGGTCCCGGAACGAGCTCCAAACCTCCCGCCTCCACACCCTCTCTATTTTAAACAGTGTGTTCCATGAATACAGATACTAGCGGATACTGTACGCATGCCAGGGATCCTCCCTGCGGCCGATATCATCTTACGCTTATATTTATACCTCATGAAGGCTCGTGGTCTAGATTCCATCAGCCGGGCTCGGAACCATCCGTATAAATTTAGGGACGAGTCAAAACATCAGACTCTCCAACTTTCCCCGGAGGTTTTCGGAGATTCCGAGAGCAACAATTATCTCCGGGCGCGTGACTGAGATAAACAGTGATTTCCGAGTCTTTCCTGCACTTTTCCCTCAGATCTGCCACTTCCTGAGAGACTGTGACACAGTTCAAGAAACGTCTACGTCAGCACAGACTGAGGAGGTCCGTTAAACTCTTAACAAGTCCGGGAGACAATTAAAACCAGCAGGAATGTGGTCGATAGCAGGATTTCTCTCTTTAATTCAGCGCCGCTTCCCGATAGATGTGGGAGACGAGACCACAGAAACGGATCTTCCACGTCTCAACAAAAGCCGAGCCCAGACATGTGGAAGGAAAACAACTCATTAACAGTACGGAGACCGTAAACACCAGCCGGGTCACCGAGCCAGACCAGCAAACAACGAGTGAGGAATCAAACCTTCATCATCGTCTCGTGGTCCTGGCTTTAAGGTCCGGCTCTCAGCGGGCGACCCGGACCAGGACCTGAGACAATCGTCGTCATGGTGCTTTATACACAGATGGAAATGTCAAACAGCGCCGGCATAAAAGGCTTCTTGTGAGCGAGTCTAGAGGCTCTTGAGAGGGTCTGGGATTGAAAGTACTTCTACTCGAGGTACAAGTACTGACGTTGGATTTTGGAAAAACATCTGTTTAAAACTTTAAAACAGATCGAGGACTCCAATCCTTTTTAAAATGAGACGTTGCGAAGCAGAAACCTTGACCAGAACTGGACGTGAGAAGATCAAGAAGAGTCATCGTGAAGTGACAAGATTTCATGTCAACAAACACACAAAGACACACTTCACTCTCTACACAAAGACACACTTTCACTCTCGGAGTCGATCCACTCGTTGAAATATGGGAAACACAAAGAAAAGTCTTCATGTGTCGACCAGAACCAGCACTAGAACCTTTTCTCTCAAACCGGTGCAGTATTTAACACCGACTCAGACAGTTTTTGCCGCCACTTCTACTGACAAAATATGTTCAAATACAAATTAAAAGATAAACGTTCGACACGGCTCCGCTCGTAGATTAAAAAAAAAAAAAAAAAACTTTTTTAATAAAGCTTTCATTGTTTATTGTTTTTCTAGCTACAAAAACAGATTTTAAGGAAATACAGAAGCTGATTTGTAAAACTATTTGTACTTCATTTAAGAATATACATGTAATAATATACATGTTACACTATATAAAGTTAAAAAAAATGGTATTTTTTTTTACACATTTCGAGTTCTTGTAAAGGGAAAAAGATGGAAACACACATGATCACATATGGAATAATCAAATGGAATATAAGCAGATAACAGTGTGTTGTTAAATCACTCGTAAAAGACCAAAAGTAGATTTTGTTTTTTTTAATTTCTCGTGTCTCAAATAATAACGTTCCTGGGTCAGAGTTGCTCTGTTTGAGTGCCATTTGAATGACAGAGCTCCTCAATGTTAGTCTCTCACTAACAGGAATTATTGGTCATACATGGCAGGAGTGAAGATGTGGATTTGAAGTGAACTTGTGTCAGAAGATGAATCAAAGACGCTGAACATCATGAACTCACCCCAGAGACGTGAAGTCGCTCATGGCTCAGATCTTCTGGTGAACCTCATCCATGTCGGCAGCACCTGCAGAGCAACACATTCACCTGAGGATGTTGGAGGAGCAGCAGAGTGACGTGAAGGTGCAACAAGTGAGCGTCAGAGCCGGACGTTCAAAATAAAAGCCCCACATATCCCCGCGACAGGGTCGCGCACTGGACCGGGTTCGAGTCGTACCATGCTGCTGAAGCGGGTCACTTGTCAGATCCACTTGCTGTAATCTTCGTGTCCGCGCGCGGGTTCGCCTCGGTTTCACCTGGTGTCGAGCTAGAGTCTGCGCAGACGCCAGCTTCCCGGTGCTGGCGCAGCGGCGAAACAAATTAAAAGCATATTAAAATAGACAGCAAAACGGAGACATTAAATCAAATGTAAGTATTTGCAGTTCATTTGAAATGCATTTTTTCAAATATAGATAATCCAAGTTAACACTTGTGCGTAATTGTAAAGATAACTGTAGTCGACGCTTGTGCTTTTATTGTGATGCGGACTTTTACTTTCCGGTTCTTCGCGTATGTGTGGAACTTTCCACGGCTGCGTGTTTCTCCTCATCCCGCCTCCGTCAGCAGATCCCACGCCAATCATCCTCAGTGGGAATTCAATGAGCGTCAGCTGGAGAGCAGGGGAAGGTCCCTGAACACAACACGACAGCGACGCACCTGAAGTGAAACAGTTGCGTTAATGTCCGGCAGGTTCGTCACAGGTGGAAACAAACATGAAGTTTCTTCAAACATGAGAGAGAATATTTATTTATTTCTTTTGAAAAGTGAATTTTTCTGTTGGCCAGGACATGTTTACAGGTCGTTGTCCATGTAGAGTCTAGTTTCGGCCACTAGGTGTCGCTGCAGGATCATAATAACATGATGATGATCATGTATTAATTCATAGTCAAATAATAATTCGTATTATTATTAATCAGGATTTTAATGATTCTAACATGTATTACAGTGAAGCACGGGACACCCTGGAAAGGTATCCCCTTCTGTGGACACTTAAACAGTCAAATGTATTATTGAAATATTATTATTTTGATATAATTTTGTTTTTTGTGTTGGTATCGCTTCACTCTTATCATCCACGACGTTAAACACCATTTACAGATCATTTCATCCATTTTCTTTCCCCGACACTTCTAGTGTTGCCTGAAAATAAGAGCGACAAATACACACAAATGTCTAAAATACTGTATATATATGTTGGGGTGATGCCGTGTCAGGTGTTTGGTCGTATCGGTGACATGATCGTCCTTTCACAGGAAATAACATCTCACTTCTCTTTTTTATTTGACTCATCATATCAGAGTTTCTCAGACATCAGAACATCTTGCAATATTTGACACAAACTCACGTTCAAGGTAATTATACCATGTATTACTTGCAAATATTTTGTGCATTTTATAATTGTTTATGGCACAGTTAAATGGTTGTTTGGAAACAAACGCATATAGAGTGCGTATTTATATATATATATATATATATATATATATATATATATATATATATATATATATATATATATATATATGTATATATATATATATATATATATATATATATATATGTATATATATATATGTATATATATATGTATATATATATATATATATATATATGTATATATATATATATATATATATATGTATATATATATATATATATATATATATATATATATATATATATACGTATGCACACACTTAGAAAAACATGTGTATATATACTGTATATATACACTGTGAAAATATTTTCCGTGATTGGCAGGTGAGCTATTATTTTGTCTTTGCTTGTGTTCTTTTATAGTATTATTTAAATAATTTGACAATTCGAAAAAGTAAAATCGTTAATTTTTTTCAAGGGATTTTTTTTTTTGTTTACACAGTTTAATTGTATTTTCATCAGCAAATGATCATATATTACTATGACACTATGAAAGATAAATACATTTCATAAAATATATGTTTACATTTTAAATGATCCAATTCATTATATGTATATAAATAAATGGTTATATGTATATATATGTTCTAAATGTTTAACCAATAGGCAAATGTATTCTCATACTATAACTTGCTTATTTTTTATATTTTTCAAACTGACTAAACAGTCTTCTCCGTCAGTGACACATATCTCAAATAAAACAAGAGCGTAGTTTATTTATGCACTAAAAAAATTAACTGCAGTAAAATAAACAAGAACCATCGAAGTGGGAAACGTTCAGATAACATATCTAATGATCTTAAAAACACAAGTTGTTACAAGACGTCGAGCACAAGATGCAAAGATTTGTCAAACGCTTCACAAGTCGCAGATTAACTGGCGTGCGACGTGCGATAACCTGCTTCCTCTAAGAAGTCGCAAGAGTGAGGAAATATTTCATGTAAATCAAGACATTTACGTATGATTTGTCGACGAACAATATTTAAACACACCTTTTAAAACAACTGATATTCTTGTTTTATAGTTTCCCATTCAATTCTCTTTAAAAAACTTTTACTTTTGTACCTCTCTAAACTTTTTAAACTCTTACTTATGGCTGTCTTTGTTGTTCTATAATCTGTATGTTCTCCTAGTGTGGTTTGGAAGTTTAATAAACAAAATAAATGATTATTATTATTACAAACCTTCAGCTTTAATATCTGACAAACTACTTTTGTGTGTATTTCAGCTTCGAAGATTCTGCCTTTCAAAGAAGAACCGACGACTTCAGTTCAAATGGGTAAAAGTACCTTCATGGTCTTAGACAAAAAAGTTACCATACCGTTAATCACCAGCAGGGGTCCTTCTAGTACCACTATGTACTTATGCTCGGCACTAGAATCCTCAACAATTATACATGAACAATAAAGTTGCGAGACTTTTAACAGCGACTCACAAACTTTTTTGAACTAAAATGATTGTTAAACAATACAACAAGTAAAATTTAAAGCAATTTAATTATACAGGAACTTCAACATATGTACATTATAAAATATAGTGTTGCTTCGTAGTCTTTCATCGCGAGTCACTGTAGTATTTCTCTGTGAGGTGTACTGCATTACTACAGTGCCTCGCGTAGTAATACTACTGTGACTTGTGGTGCAGCTTTGTAGTTTACCAACGTGTTGACAGATTTTTGAGGATCATGTTCCATCAGTTCCAGGTGAGTCAGTAAAACAAGAATTCATTCTAGGACCATCAGTTTCTTTTTGCACAAAACTCTTATTTAATAAAGATATTTACATTAGAAAATACGCTTAAGCTCCGCCCACTTAAAATTCGCTATTTTAGCTGAAGTCTCATCCAAGCAACCACGCCCACTCTGCTCTGATTGGTCACAAAAACACAGGTTGCATTGAAGGACTCACGTAAATTTCAAACTCCCGTTTTATAAATTAAAAACGAATAAGAAAAATAAGGTTTGCTGCTTAATGTACACATTAGAAAAACACCTAAAGGCAGATGTAACTCTTACCATGTTTACATAAATATATATTTAGTTTATTAACATGTTCTTCACTGATGTAGATCTTCTAGAGACACCTGCACCAGAGTGATGTCACCATGTTTACATAAATATATATTTAGTTTATTAACATGTTCTTCACTGATGTAGATCTTCTAGAGACACCTGCGCCAGAGTGATGTCACCATGTTTACATAAATATATATTTAGTTTATTAACATGTTCTTCACTGATGTAGATCTTCTAGAGACACCTGCACCAGAGTGATGTCACCATGTTTACATAAATATATATTTAGTTTATTAACATGTTCTTCACTGATGTAGATCTTCTAGAGACACCTGCGCCAGAGTGATGTCATCATGTTTACATAAATATATATTTAGTTTATTAACATGTTCTTCACTGATGTAGATCTTCTAGAGACACCTGCGCCAGAGTGATGTCACCATGTTTACATGAATATATATTTATTTATTAACATGTTCTTCACTGATGTAGATCTTCTAGAGACACCTGCACCAGAGTGATGTCACCATGTTTACATAAATATATATTTAGTTTATTAACATGTTCTTCACTGATGTAGATCTTCTAGAGACACCTGCACCAGAGTGATGTCACCATGTTTACATAAATATATATTTAGTTTATTAACATGTTCTTCACTGATGTAGATCTTCTAGATACACCTGCGCCAGAGTGATGTCACCATGTTTACATAAATATATATTTATTTTATTAACATGTTCTTCACTGATGTAGATCTTCTAGAGACACCTGCGCCAGAGTGATGTCACCATGTTTACATAAATATATATTTAGTTTATTAACATGTTCTTCAC
This sequence comes from Callionymus lyra, assembly GCA_016630915.1. NCBI lineage: Eukaryota > Metazoa > Chordata > Actinopteri > Syngnathiformes > Callionymidae > Callionymus > Callionymus lyra. The sequence goes on from JACEEU010000748.1 coordinate 1,647,000, forward strand.
TGATGTAGATCTTCTAGAGACTCCTGCGCCAGAGTGATGTCACCATGTTTACATAAATATATATTTAGTTTATTAACATGTTCTTCACTGATGTAGATCTTCTAGAGACACCTGCACCAGAGTGATGTCACCATGTTTACATAAATATATATTAGTTTATTAACATGTTCTTCACTGATGTAGATCTTCTAGAGACACCTGCACCAGAGTGATGTCACCATGTTTACATAAATATATATTTAGTTTATTAACATGTTCTTCACTGATGTAGATCTTCTAGAGACACCTGCACCAGAGCGATGTCACCATGTTTACATAAATATATATTTAGTTTATTAACATGTTCTTCACTGATGTAGATCTTCTAGAGACACCTGCACCAGAGTGATGTCACCATGTTTAATTTAAACCGTGATCTCATTTGATTTCAGACGAGAACTTTATTAAGTATTAACTTCAAAACAGATCCACGTCATGATGAATGAACGACTGCATGTTGAAGACTTCAAAGTTTACAACATGTGAATAAGTCAGGAGGGTTTTCACATTCGATGAACTTTAATTCATATATAATACACAGTATATTTTTGAGAAATCTAAGGGATTTCAAGCTTTATAGTTCGAAAAATACAGAAAATTAAGTTCTGTTCAATATATTATTATGTCCGCTATAGTTTAATATAAGTGGGTCGACAAGAATGTAGAATTGTTGTCTGATAACTACTGGAAGTGCTTTGCTGTAACACAATGAGGTGTTTGAATGCAGACAGAATCCTATAGTGATTAATGTTCTTTGCTTTTAAACAATCTTATTACGATGGAAAGATTTCATTAAGCTTAGTTTGAAACCATCGGTGCTAGACTGTTGATGTTTTTTTTTTGCAGGAGAATACGGAGAAAACACGAGCTCCATCTATTATGATGGTTACCTGGACGATTACGTTACCTGTCAGACGGCAGGTGTGGAGAATATCAGCCACGTGTTCATCCCTGTGATCTACAGCCTGGTGTTCGTCGTCGGGATCCTGGGTAAGCGTCATCGCCGAGACAGTTCCTCCGTCCAGTCTTCTCACCGGCGTGTTCTCTTGAAGGCAACGGCCTGGTGATGAGCGTGACCTTGATGTTCCGGAATCAAGCCACCATGGCGGACATTTGCGTCTTCAACCTGGCGCTCGCCGACATGCTCTTCATCCTCACGCTGCCCCTCTACGCTCACTTCGAAATGGTCGGACGCTGGGTTTTCGGAGACGCCATGTGTCACTTGGTGGGCGGCGCCTGCCGGACCGGCTTCTTCAGCAGCATCTTCTTCATGGTGATCATGACGATGGACCGCTACGCGCTCATCATGCACGGGCGCAGGGTGGCGAGCCACCGCACGAAGAACGTGGGCGTGGCCATCGCGTTGATGGTGTGGCTTCTGAGCGTGTGCGTCTCCCTCCCGACCTTCGTCTTCTCAAAGGTCGACGACACAAAGTGTAGCTTCAGCCCCAAGGACGAGGCCTGGGAGCAATACGACCTCCTCACGTCCAACATCTTAGGTCTACTGCTCCCCCTGCTGGTGATGGTCTTCTGCTACACCAGGATCGTGCCCGTGCTGGTGAAGATGAAGAGCGCCAAGAAGCTTCGTGTGGTCAAGCTCATCATCTCCGTCGTGGTCACCTTCTTCGTTCTGTGGCTGCCTTACAACGTCTGCCTGGTCTTTCTGTTCCTCTACAACATTGAATACCTGGAGGAGACCTGCGACTCACAACATCAAACCATGATGTCCATCGTGGTGACCGAGACCCTCGCCTTTACCCACTGCTGCCTCAACCCCTTCATCTACGTGTTCGTGGGACAGAAGTTTCGGAGGCGAGCTCTTGTCATGCTGAAGACCTTCCTTCCTCAAGGGAGATGTTCTTTTAGAGCTCAGCAGTCCAGCAGGAGAAGCTCGCTTTCCTCAAGAACAAGCGAAACTATCGTCCTTTAGCTCCTGTAAGGAACGTCAGGGAAGGAATGTGATCATTATTGCTGAGTTGACGTGTGTGTGAGAGATAAGGATATGATATACAGTGATATATAGTGAAATACAGTGATATATAGTGATAGTGTAGTAACAAGTATATATGTGGAGTATTGTCCAGTACTTGACTCTGGTGTGGTGATAGTGTAGTAACAAGTATATATGTGGAGTATTGTCCAGTACTTGACTCTGGTGTTGTGATAGTGTAGCAACAAGTATATATGTGTAGTATTGTCTGGTACTTGACTCTGGTGTTGTGATAGTGTAGTAACAAGTATATATGTGTAGTATTGTCCAGTACTTGACTCTGGTGTTGTGATAGTGTAGTAACAAGTGTATATGTGTAGTATTGTCCAGTACTTGACTCTGGTGTTGTGATAGTGTAGTAACAAGTATATATGTGTAGTATTGTCCAGTACTTGACTCTGGTGTTGTGATAGTGTAGTAACAAGGATATATGTGTAGTATTGTCCAGTACTTGACTCTGGTGTTGTGATAGTGTAGTAACAAGTATATATGTGTAGTATTGTCCAGTACTTGACTCTGGTGTTGTGATAGTGTAGTAACAAGTATATATGTTTAGTATTGTCTAGTACTTGACTCTGGTGTTGTGATAGTGTAGTAACAAGTATATATGTTTAGTATTGTCTAGTACTTGACTCTGGTGTTGTGATAGTGTAGCAACAAGGAAATATGCCATTTTGACTGTTGGTTCTATAAAAGAAAATTGTCATAATATTTTTAATTGCTTTTATATCATATCTAAGAAATGATGTTCAATAAAAACACAATCCAAGCTCATTCTAAATGTCCTCTTCTTTTTTATATCTTTATTTTTTTTTACTTAAAGCAACACTACACAACATTTTGCAATATCACAACTTTTCCTTGGAGACCTGCCAGAGAACTGCTTAACAAACTGCTTAGTCTTGCTTTGTTAACAAAAGTTCACATGATATACATTGTTTATCTATCTTTATGAAAGAGATTTGACATTGCAGTTACACTCATCCGACACTGGGGGGAGCCAGAAACGAATAATTTAAATCTCGTTCATTGCTCCTATAGTTTAGTTATGTTTAGTTAAGCTTGTAGTTGATCATTTTCAAGAAAAGTGGAGTTACAATATATAACAACATAAACCGTCAATCACATCTGATTTTTATTCATCAACGTTGACGAGTTATCTTCGCCAACGTATTGCTATGTTGCTGTGTTTAATTGGAAAAAAAAAACAATTAGTTCTACCTAACCTAACCCCGACACGTTTAAAAAAAAAAAAGCAAGACAAACCACAGACCTAATTTGTTGCAAGATGTGAACGGAGGAAACCATGAAACCAGAGAGCAGCTGTAACACGTCGAGAAGAATTCCCTTATAGAGGTGACAACACAGCAGCGAACACATCGAGCCTCAAAGACCGACGTGGGAAGAGGTAAGAGAAAGAATCTAACACTCTCTGACTGAAGGGAACTTCCAACAGTTTTATTATTTAAGAAAATCATGCCCATTATAACGGGAACAGAATTCAAAGATTACATTTATTACATGAATAAAGTTTATGGCAGTTTGTTTTGGTTCCTACGATCATTAATTAAGATTTTACGTTTATATTTTACGTTTATATATACGTTTTAAAAACTGTGCAGGATTTTGTGAGTGAAAGTTCATTCCTTTCAGAAACATCTGGTTTATAGCGAGATCATCGTTTTTTTAACCTAACCGGACATTTACAGAGCGACATTTTTCAACGTTTATCATCAGGGGTCGCGAGTCCTCGGCCTTCACCTCATTCATGTGATCACTGTTTCAACTTTTCACCCCAAAAAACCACAACTTCACCCAAACTTATCAGGTCGGTAGAGCAAACCTCTGGAGGTACGTGCTAGGATGAACTTCTGCTGATCGTCACAGTTTTAGAGTCGTTCACGTGAATCTCAAAGGTTGTCGTTTCCTTTCATGTACGTGGCCATGTTTGTCTTTTGGCTCCTGCTGCCATTAACCAAAGTTTCCTTTATTTGTATCGTTTAATAACTTTCAATGGTTCATCAAGCACTTGTAGAGCAGTTCACCTCATTCAAAGTGGTTGATGGGATATGTAGTTTGACTGAGGGAGTGTTTACTTCAGCCTGTACTTTAGCCTACAACATCTGGAAAAGATAGCAGTAACATTCCTCTTGGACTAACCTGCTCCGCCCTAAGTCATGCTGATACTGTTTTATAGGTCATGTGACCATTATCATCCGGTCACATAATATTACATTATCTTCTGCTTGTGACCACAAAGATGACTAATTACATTTATTGCTCTTTTAGTTTAACCACTTGGTTCTGCTTTGACACTTCTCACCACACGAGGAACTTTCCTGACCTCGGTGACTCACTTCACGGCTGTGTTCAGCGAGACCACGGCTCAGATACTCACTTCACCAGGATGAATTACACGGTCACACCCGACGGCTTCACCTCTGACCTCGACAGGTACTGAACCACAACACACACTCGATCCTGACGCACAACATCCTCCTTATCGTGTGAACTTTTACCATCGAAATCCTTCACTTTCCTTAGGTATTATTACTTGTATTTGTATTATATCTCAAACGCGTTTATTATTGTGCTTCAACTATCGAATCAATTGTATTTCAGCAGGTGGTACATGGTTAGATAGATGGATGAGTGGACGGACTAAAACGGAGTCCGTTCTGGTCGCTCCAACACGCCGTCACTTCCCGTTAGGAAAAGATCCCGATCTGTAGAAACATCGCTATATTTAAGGCAAATTTCCGGCCCAGGGGGTCGTCCTTTCCGGGCCAAATGGTTCTTTCAAGTTCCTTGTGTCCCGATCCCCCATTGAGAGACATTCTAATTGGTTTCCTTTTCTAATCATTCAAATGTTCTCGGGTGAGGGTTTCCGTCTTTTATCCCCCCTTTCCCGGGTGTGTCTTGCTTCGTTCTTTGATCTACGATTTAAGGTGTGATTTGCAGATAAACAGATGTTTTAAATAACTGGTGTCGTATCTAATCCTGATCCAAGCTTGTCTTGAAACAGTGTAAATCAGTCTGGAGTGAAATGTTGATTGTGAATGTGTAGTCAAACGTTTAAGCTCTTAGATCAGTCGAGTAACTTATACTTTATATTTTGATTATCTTTTAGCATTAATTTATTATGGCGTATACGTATAGTGTATAATAATTTTTTATCTAACGGGAAGTACGGCTAAACGGACGGACGGATGGATGGATGGATGGATGGATGGATGGATGGGTGGGTGGGTGGGTAGGATGGATGGATGGACGGACGGACGGATGGATGGATGGATGGATGGGTGGGTGCGAGGGCAGACAGAGGTCTTGATATCAGCCGTGGAAATAATGTGTCAGAGTTGGTGTGAGGAGTTTTTGTTTGTTCCAGCTTCAACACAACTGGTCCACCTGGAGACTTTGGAGACTATGGAGACTATGGAGACTATGGAGACTATGGACCATGTGACTACGCGCCCCCCAATCGTGAGGCTATTGTCGCCATCTACTCCATCTTCTTCCTGGTCGGGCTTCTGGGTAACTCCATGGTCATCTGGGTCATCGCCTGCGGGACGCGACTCCGCAGCATGACGGACGTCTGCCTTCTGAACCTGGCGGTCGCCGACATCCTCTTGGCCTGTTCGCTTCCGTTCCTCGCCTACCAGGCCCACCACGAATGGGTGTTCGGGGACGCCATGTGCAAAGTGGTCCTGGGCACCTTCAGCATCGTGTCCTACTGCGGGATCTTCTTCATCACGCTCATGAGCATCGATCGGTACCTGGCTATCGTGCACGCGGTCTACGCCACTCGAGTCCGGACGCAAATGTTCGGAATAGTGGCCGCGATAGTCACATGGCTGTTCGGATTCTTCGCAGCTTTGTCAGACATCGTTTTCCTCAAAGAGCAGACGTACGAGAACGAAACACACAAGCAGACACACTGCTACTCGGACTACCCAGGTGTGGACGACAACAATCACTTCTGGAGACTGTTCGGTCTTTTGAAAATGAACATCTTGGGTTTATTGCTGCCGTTGACCATCATGGGCTTCTGCTACTCACAGATCATCAACAGGTTGCTCTACAGCCACTCGTCCAAAAAGCAAGCCATCCGATTGGTCATCACGGTGGTGGTGGTCTTCTTCTGCTGCTGGGCCCCTTACAACATCTCCCTGTTCTTCAAAGCCCTGGAGCTGCTGGGAGTGTACTCGAGTTGTCAACGAAGCAAGGACGTCAACGTCGCTCTCGTAGTCACGGAGAGCTTCGCGTACCTTCACACCTGTCTTAACCCTTTCCTGTACGTGTTCGTCGGTCAGAAGTTCCGGCAGCACCTGCGGAGGTTGATCAACAAGCTTCCCTTCTGCCACCTTTCGCAGGAAGGTCTCAGAAGAAGCTCGGTCATGTCCCAGACGTCCAGTCTGGACGGCAGAAGCACAGTGGTGTAGTGTCGAGTCTGCTAGCTTTTTTACTTTGGTTAGTTTACTTTCTCCAAAGAGAATCAAACCCCCAGAGTCACAGCAGTCGTCCACCTCTTCATCTCGACAGCCTTCATTGTTGAGATGTTCTCCAGAACAAGTGAGTAATAGTTATTTTTAAAGTGCTTTTCTAGACCAGGTGTGTATTGTTTTTTATTGTCAAAGCGCTTCGTGAAGTAGGTTTTGTCGTTTACTCTTCACATTCCAGAAACATGTAACCCAGACGCCGTTACTATCAGAGTCACTTTTACCATCGAAGGTGAAAATATCCATACACTTAAATATTGAAATACATTTCTTTACTATACCATATCAAAATTAAGCAGGAGAGTATCGTTTTTTATATCAACTGTATCGTTTCCCCCGTGTCGTGATCCGCAAAATATGGTATCATTATGGCTCAGATTCCAGCATGAATCTTATCCTTTAGATGTATTTCTCAATGACGAATGTCGAGGACATGAAGCTCTTATTAGGTATTACTGAATCTTGGATATTACTAGGGTTTATATTTCCCTCACCGCAGCACGTCTTTGTCTCCAACTCTGCAGAAAGAATTTGTGTTGAGCAAACGCCGACACGGGATGTAGACGCTCACACGGCTCTTTTGCTCGACCTAAAACGGAAGCCAACCGACGACCACCATCCTATTTGGTTTCCTGCTTCGAATAATAATCTCGTCACACACGTGTTAAAGGTCCACCACCATTCTATCAAAATACTATTTGAGAACGTAATAATGTCAAGGTTGCGGATTTCATGTTTGTAAATACACTGTTATTTCCATGTTGTACTATCATTTACCCCCAGAAATATTTAACCAGCTTTAAGTAAATAAAGCATGTTTTTTCCTTGTTTGTATTACAAAAGTTCTGAATAAAGAGTGATAAAGCTGTGGTACATCGGTGTCGTGCAAGCGAGTTCGCAGCTGCACTAGGTGACATTTCTGCTGTTTCAGTCTCACTCGTCTCAATTGACCTCAATTGCAAGAAACCACAATCTAATGTGGGGAGTGCAGAATGTCGACAATTTCCCGGTGCTAGCCTCACATGAATAATCATGTCAAACACTAGGTGCACATAAAAGTGTAATATCTCTATGAACTCTTTAAAGAAATGTGTGCCGATAAAACAATCTTAAAAATAAAGCTACACTGAGAGGGCAATACATTGCATTATATACCGTGACTTGCTGGAATACCTGGTGTTAATATTATGGATTTATTTTTTATTTTCTTCCCCACTTTACAATTGTCAAAATAATCTTAAATTCTAGATGTAAATTCTACTATATACCAACTTTCTTAAAAGTTAGAATACAATACGTGTGATTTAAATGTCATTAAATTGGAGGTATTTCAATGTCCATGGGGGTCTCCTGCCGATCTCGCGCCCCCTCGTCCTCCCATACAACACTTCACTGAGCTCGGGAGTCGTTTTCAAAACATGTTGTCGAGCAATAGATGAGTCTTTAAAACAATAGGATCAGGTTTACACACGAACACACAGGCCCACACATACACACTGATATGTTATCTATACATACAAAGATAAGCTGAATTTGGGATAATAATTAATCTCTTGATAATTTATATTATTTTACATTACAATTATATGCATTTATACTGTTGGTTATACTGATGTTTTGCTGCTGTTTACATGATACAAACTAAATAAAATCGTCAGCAATAGTGGAAAACCAAAATACTTCCCATATGTAATTTGAAAATATAGTTTTCTATTAGTTGAAAAGCATTGAACAACAGTTGGAAACATTTTTTTTTGTTAATACTACATTTATTTGTGTATGGTTGCCTTGGTGATCTGTGTTTCTATTTCTTATAATTATATTGTTTCGTTCTTTTGTTCAGTACTGACACCTGTTCCTCCCCCCAGTGCTGTGTCTCAAATCGCATACTTCTCTTAGTATACTAGAAGTTAGTATGCATCAGGATAGTGTACGTACTAACTAGTACGCAAATTCTCCACAGATAGTATGTCTCAAATCAACCTGTGCTGCTACACACTAACAGGAAATGACGCGACAGCTTCTTCTTCTACTACTATTTAACAATACTTGCAACCAGCAACCTGAGGTCTGTGGATCAGAATCTACTTATGGTTCCTGAACACGGTTCAGGACCAGAGGAGAGAAATCCTTCCAGACTGTTGCTCCTAAGCTTTGGAACCATCTCTGTGTTTGATGATCTACTGACTCCTTTAAGAAACATCTTTGTTTGATGATCTACTGACTCCTTCAAGAAACATCTGTGTTTGATGATCTACTGACTCCTTCAAGAAACATCTGTGTTTGATGATCTACTGACTCCTTCAAGAAACATCTGTGTTTGATGATCTACTGACTCCTTCAAGAAACATCTGTGTTTGATGATCTACTGACTCCTTCAAGAAACATCTGTGTTTGATGATCTACTGACTCCTTTAAGAAACATCTTTGTTTGATGATCTACTGACTCCTTCAAGAAACATCTGTGTTTGATGATCTACTGACTCCTTCAAGAAACATCTGTGTTTGATGATCTACTGACTCCTTCAAGAAACATCTGTGTTTGATGATCTACTGACTCCTTCAAGAAACATCTGTGTTTGATGATCTACTGACTCCTTCAAAAAACATCTGTGTTTGATGATCTACTGACTCCTTCAAGAAACATCTGTGTTTGATGATCTACTGACTCCTTTAAGAAACATCTGTGTTTGATGATCTACTGACTCCTTCAAGAAACATCTGTGTTTGATGATCTACTGACTCCTTCAAGAAACATCTGTGTTTGATGATCTACTGACTCCTTCAAGAAACATCTGTGTTTGATGATCTACTGACTCCTTCAAGAAACATCTGTGTTTGATGATCTACTGACTCCTTCAAGAAACATCTGTGTTTGATGATCTACTGACTCCTTCAAGAAACATCTGTGTTTGATGATCTACTGACTCCTTCAAGAAACATCTGTGTTTGATGATCTACTGACTCCTTCAAGAAACATCTGTGTTTGATGATCTACTGACTCCTTCAAGAAACATCTGTGTTTGATGATCTACTGACTCCTTCAAGAAACATCTGTGTTTGATGATCTACTGACTCCTTCAAGAAACATCTGTGTTTGATGATCTACTGACTCCTTCAAGAAACATCTGTGTTTGATGATCTACTGACTCCTTCAAGAAACATCTGTGTTTGATGATCTACTGACTCCTTCAAGAAACATCTGTGTTTGATGATCTACTGACTCCTTCAAGAAACATCTGTGTTTAATGATCTACTGACTCCTTCAAGAAACATCTGTGTTTGATGATCTACTGACTCCTTCAAGAAACATCTGTGTTTGATGATCTACTGACTCCTTCAAGAAACATCTGTGTTTGATGATCTACTGACTCCTTCAAGAAACATCTGTGTTTAATGATCTACTGACTCCTTCAAGAAACATCTGTGTTTGATGATCTACTGACTCCTTCAAGAAACATCTGTGTTTAATGATCTACTGACTCCTTCAAGAAACATCTGTGTTTGATGATCTACTGACTCCTTCAAGAAACATCTGTGTTTGATGATCTACTGACTCCTTCAAGAAACATCTGTGTTTAATGATCTACTGACTCCTTCAAGAAACATCTGTGTTTGATGATCTACTGACTCCTTCAAGAAACATCTGTGTTTGATGATCTACTGACTCCTTCAAGAAACATCTGTGTTTGATGATCTACTGACTCCTTCAAGAAACATCTGTGTTTGATGATCTACTGACTCCTTCAAGAAACATCTGTGTTTGATGATCTACTGACTCCTTCAAGAAACATCTGTGTTTGATGATCTACTGACTCCTTCAAGAAACATCTGTGTTTGATGATCTACTGACTCCTTCAAGAAACATCTGTGTTTGATGATCTACTGACTCCTTCAAGAAACATCTGTGTTTGATGATCTACTGACTCCTTCAAGAAACATCTGTGTTTGATGATCTACTGACTCCTTCAAGAAACTCTAACGTTTTTATTTGTTCAGGCTTTTCCTTGATTCTATAGAACTCTTTTGTTGTTCTCAGTTTTATCTTGACCTTTAAAGTATATATTTTATTTAATATTCTTTTGATTGTTAAAGTGCTTTGTGACCCTGGTCTGGAAAAGCACTATATATATACAAATGACTTACTTACTTACTGTTTGAACGCTATCGCACACCTGCTGGCAGCACGTTTTGCAAGTTTGGAAAAAGAAATAATGAAAAAATATGAGAATCGAAATATTCGCGAAATATTTACGCTGGTATCAGCAAGACGTCTCATCCTTCTACTGCTGCTGAAAATACACCTGTACGTATATGTATATATATATATATATATATATATATATATATGATGTAACTTCTGTTTACAACGTCACTAAGATGGAGCCGTTTAGTGTAGAAAGTGTCCATCGATCCATACTCAGTTTTATGGGCGTTTTAGTGTCAATTTAGTGCGTATGGAGCACTACATTTAGATACTAAGAATTGAGACGCACTCACGCCCTAAAAATACTAACTTTGAGTACACAAGTATGTGATTTGAGACACAGCACAGGTTTCAATATGTTTGACTGCTAAACAACATGTGCGCCAGAGCTTGCTTACGATTGGCTCCTGTGGCTCCTGTGGCTCCTCCCAGCACCGGCCCACCTGCCTGCACTGTGACAGGTGATCCTGTCCATCATGACCAGCACCGATCCTGGAGCACCTGAGCTCTCACACACCTGTTAGAAGCGGTTAGTAGCAGTCGCTGCCGTTTGGTGTGAAGCGGTCGAGCTCCGTGGCTGCAAACCTCGATGATTCCGGTGAGTTAACCTAGTCTAAGTAACTCTGTAAATAATTACAATTCTTAACAGCCTTAATTAGCCTTGTTTATGTTGTTGTAGTTTTGACGGCTGTGAGCCTGTATTTAAGTTGTTTGTCAAGAGAAAACTAAAATGTTATTCCCATTTGTTTGTATTTTTATTTGGGAATAGCATCCTTCTTTTAGATGTTTGTTTAATCCCATTATGAACGCGACCTATTAAATGATTTATTTTCTTTAAACCAATTTCATCTGGTTAGTAATGTTATTTCTCTTAACCCTAGCGTTCTGGGGTCGTATCACACCATTAGAAACAAATGAATAAACATACGTTGTTCTTTACAACTGACAAAAGTTTTTGATTCTGTTTATAAATCATGTCAATTCAAAAATGCGCAACATAAACCATAACAACAATTATAGGCAAACTTTTAATTTAAATGGTTATTTATTTGAAGGACAAAAATACCAACAAAAAAAAGGATGGTTTGGCGTAACTTGGAACAAACACAATCATTCCTCGTTGTTGCTGAAATACAAACTAAACTTGACTTACCGTCGAGCGCCATCTTTCGTCTGCGCGCTAAACTACATCAACCGTCGTGCATTGCGCTCTTGAAACTTGTCACCATCTAGTGGCGAATAAAAGTCTTAACTCGGATTTAAATAGAAACATTGAAATGATAAACACTCGTAATATTAGCTGAGGTTTTTTAATTTGTGTTTAACCAACTATTCAACGTAGCTTGATGCTAACTCGCTCTTTTGACACATTTAAGCTAATACCGAGGTGCTATGCTAACCAGAGCTAGCTTGACTCTCAGTAAACGTCAGTTTCACGTGAGATGACGCCAATCAATTCATTAATGCTCACCTGAGGTTTGCACCTGAGACGCTCGTTGATGACTTGCACCTGCGAGGAGCGGCACACATTGACCATCATGCATTGCGAGCCCTCGTGAAAGGTGAAGAAGAATTCTTATACCACCACCTGGTGGCCAAACGTCGTCACTACAGTTGCTTCTCGAACGTTTAATGGCAAAATAACAAGACAAAATCAAATATTTACAACACGTAAGTAACATGTCAACACAACCTTCTGTACAGAGAAATATACATGCAAAAGTAAAAATATCGAGACATTCAAAATGACTGCAGTAAAATATGAGGTTTACACGCGGGTCGCTGCTCTCTGTACATCTTTACAAGTTCACACGAGTTTCATCCTCGAGATCCTTCATGAAACCATGTTCACGACAATAAATAGAAACTGACAACAGATCCAGAGACGACAACTTATTTTTTTGTTCTTTTTGTCCAAACATTAAATGATCTGACACTTTAAATTAACTTTAAGTTGAGTTTTCCATCAACTTATGCGTGAGAACTGCAGTTTATATCTAGAGTTATTTAAGCTGATGCTCGAGAAATGATCTTATTCTCCAGGAAGTCTATAGATTTGATGCCGATCAGGTCTGTGGCGCCACCGTGAGGATCGTTGGGGAACAACTAGAGGATGAGTTTGAAATCATAACCCGTGTTTATAATGTTGAATTATAGAACTAACGAATGTTTTTCTGCTGTTTATATGATAAAAATAAAATTAGGTCGATCCAAGAATGTAATAAATAACAATTTAAAGAAGAAAAAACTGATTGAATGGGCAAATATTTGATTAAAAAATAACTTTAAAAATAGTCTAGTGGTTCCACAACTTTCTTGTATGTCTAAAAATGTATTTTTCTAACCTCCATTAATTGTGGAAAACAACACGCCTTACAATGTATATGTTGAGAATGTTTTTCTTAAAGAATATTTGAAGATTGTTGTGATAATTCGTGGTGTTACTGATCGATCGCAACCTATTTGGGAAATAAAAACTTGCAATACCTGGCTGGCCCTCTAGGGGTAGCAATCGTACACGTGTTATATCTCAAGCTGGATCCATAAAATGTTTGTTTTTTAAATCAATCCATCATGAGGATCCATCAAGGAGATGATATCAGACGGTGAGAAGAACCGATAGGATCGTGTGAAGCTCTGGTGTTTGTCGTGAACGTCCAGAAGCGATGGCGGCGCCACATGGACGCGGGTTCGGCCGCGATGCTAGAAGAAAGTCAAATAAAGCGTCATCAACCTACAGAAGCCGAACGAACTCTCACGACAAACACTTGTGTTGCACAGCTGGAGAGAAAAGAAACGTCAGTTCTCCGTACGACAGGAATAAATAAAAATAAATAGAACACATTTGAGCAGGGAAGGAAACACGGAGACGACTTTGGTTTTGTTACAGGAAATGAAAAGTCGAAGAAGAAACGTTAGTCCTGGTGGATCCTGAAGACATGGACGTCTCACCAGAGTCTTCAGCAGAACGTGTGGAGGAAGATTTGCGCGATGCTTTCCTGGTTTTGTTCCGAAGCTACGATTTCATGGAAGTTTTTCAGCGACATCGGAATATTGAATGTTGAAACTTTGAATTTACAAGTTACTTTTACATGTAAATTACAATGAAATGAACTATTTACACTCTAATGTTTTTAATGCATTTCATTATTTGAATTTAATTTAAAAATTAAAACCATTTTTACACATAGTTTGATATTCTAATTCCAATTATTCAAAAACAATTTTGTAAATTCAAAAAATATACAAATACTGGTATAATATCCAAAGATCCAACTTTCAGCCAATCATGTGATGCGCAGTCGATCACATGATGACAGAAGTAAACGATCCAGTATTTCGGTGCTCTGTTGGTTTTGTCTGCTGATCATTATACGAACATTTATATTGAATTAAAACAACTATGAAGTAAAACATATTGATTACAGAAGGTTGTTAAAGAGTATGAATTTAAAAATATCACACTTATTTTTTTGTAGGAATTAGAATATTAAACTGTGTAAGAAAATGAATAATTCATGTTTTTAATTGAAAGGATTCAATAAAAACAAGTTCAACATTTCAATAAATTAATTATTTAATTTCATTATTAATGCAAAAAAACATTAAAATCAAAGTGATCTATAAATGTTGGATTGATTCAATATCAATAAATGTTGGATTGATTCAATATTCCGAGGGCACCTGGTGAAGGTGCGTTCATGGACTCGGGAAAACTCACTGAAATAGACGTCGTTGTTCGTCGGGCTCGAGAACTAAAGGCAGGAAGAGAACGTTGACCAATAAGGCGGGTGCAGGTCCAGACAGGAAGTAGCTCTTCTTCAGGTGCCAGACAAAATAAAGTGATTTTTCACCTTTCAAGCTGTAGGGGGAGCAGGTCGGCTATTGCGCGACGACGTGGTCCGGCGTCGGCCCGGCCCGGCTCGGCTCGTTCACCTCGCACCCGTGAGATGTTCTGATCCAGTCTCGACTGTACACTTGTTTACAAAAAGTAATCTCTTGATAGAAAAAAGCGTTTCTCGTGGAGCAGCCGAACCGCATCGTACGGTTCAAGATTCCAGCGTGTTGTGCGGGCGAGCAGGAAGAGAGGGTGAGCAGAGTGAGGGTCAGCAGCAGCAGCAGGCGTGTGTCGGGTCACGTGGGGGTCACGTGTGGGGTCACGTGGGGGTCAGCAGGCGGCTCTGCAGGAAGGTCTTGATGCTGGAGATGTTGCGGATGTCGTTCTGGTGCTTCCGCCTCTCGATGAAGGAGATGAGTCTGGACGTGTCCAGGTGCTGGTTCTGGTTCTGGTTCTGGTGGTTCTGGAGGACGGGGCGCGGCTGCAGCCAGGGGTCCTGCAGGCACAGCGAGGCCGACGGGCGCCGGTCCGGCTCGCCCTGCAGCAGCAGGCACATGAAGTCCCGGGCGGCCAGACTCACGCCCTGGAAGTAGTCGTCCGGGAAACTGAAGTCCAGACGACAGATGTTCAGACACGTCTCCTCCAGACTCTCGTCCAGGAACGGAGACGCTCCACTCAAGACCACGTACGTCACCACACCTGGTGTAGGAGGAGAAGATATATATATTTATATATATTTATAAACACACACCTGGTGTATGAGGAGAAGATATATATATTTATATATATTTATAAACACACACCTGGTGTAGGAGGAGAAGATATATATATTTATATATTTATATATATTTATGGAATATATTTATATATTTATATATATTTATAAACACACACCTGGTGTATGAGGAGAAGATTTATATATTTATATATATTTATAAAACACACACCTGGTGTATGAGGAGGAATATTATATACACACCTGGTGTATATATATATATTTATATAAACACACCTGGTGTAGGAGGAGAAGATATATATATTTATATATATTTATAAACACACCTGGTGTAGGAGGAGAAGATATATATATTTATATATATTTATAAACACACCTGGTGTAGGAGGAGAATATATATATATTTATATATTTATATATATTATATACACCTGGTGTATGAGGAGGATGTATTAGTTTATATATATATATATATACACACCTGGTGTTTGAGGAGGATGTATTAGTTTAAATATGTATTTATATATATATATATATTTATATAAAAACACATGCCTGATATATTAGTTTATATATGTGTGTATATATATATATTTATTTATTTATGTTTCCATATTACATACACATTACAATGCAACATACAAATACATGACTAGCACACAAAAATACAACACAAACACATTCAAAACTAAAATATAAACGCATTCAAAACAAACAACACAAAACACAACAACATGCGTATAACAAACATAAAAACAACACACACATGCAAAAATAGAACACACAAATACAACAACATTTCAAAACAAATGCAACAAAAGTTCAAAACAAACACACCAAAATACAAAACAAAAACGTACAAAACAAAGACACACAGATACAACACACACAAGACAAACGGCTTGGAACACAAAATCCCCACAAAACACATACACAAAAAAACACAACACAAAACCACACACAAATAGAAAACAAACACAAACACTACTCATCTCACCGAGGCTCCAGAGGTCAGAGGTCAGCGAGGCAGGTTGGCTCAGCACCAGCTCCGGAGCAGAGAACTCGGGGCTCCCCAGCAGAGGATGAACGTAGGAGGTCGACGTGTTGAGCTGCACCGAGTCTCCAAAGTCTGTCAGCTTGACCAGCGGCTGAGAAGAACGATGTTCCACCAGGATGTTCTCGGGCTGCGGCAGAAGATCCACGTCAAGAGACTCGTCCGGGTCACCACCCTGGAGGTCACGACCCCGGAGGTCACGACCCCGGCTCCTACCTTGAGGTCCAGGTGAGCGATCCTCCAGCTGTGCAGGTACTGAAGAGCCTCCAGGATGTCTCGAAGATAAAGAGCCACCTTCTCCTCCGTCAGGTTCCCCCAGCTCACGATGTAGTCCAGGAAGCGACCCTGGTCCGCCCTGAAACACACCAGCCGTCTCACTCCTGCCGCGACCTCCAGCGTGACCTCTGAACTCACATCTCCAGCACCAGGATGAAGCTGGAGGTCGACTCGTAGGTGTCCAGCAGCTTCACCAGCCGAGGATGGTCCAGGGTCTGCTGCAGACGGATCTCCTGCAGGACCTTCTCGCGCCGCTGCAGCTTCTTGTTCACGTGTTTGGCGGCGACGCCGCGTTTGCTGCCCGTCTGGTCGCAGCGCTTGGTGACGGAGAATCGACCCCTGAGGGCAGAAGATGAACTTTGACCTTCTCATGACGCCAGTTCAAGTGAGTTTTGAAGCAACACAAGTTGAAAAACACACTTTCACGTCTATTTGAACACATTTGTAAACACAAACTTTCACTCCTGGACTTCTTTCCAGTGTTTCCTCCAGAGTTCAGCTGATCTGTTGCCAGAACTTCATGGCTTTGATCGACTGTTTTACATTTTGAATTATATCACATGTTTATATTGAATACAAGGAAAATATTAAACTTTTTATCTTCATTTATTTGATTTTTTTTTGTATATAAATTCAAGATTTTTTGTCTTTATTTAACTTTTCAATTCATTTTTCCTAACTAACTATTTAAAATAAATGTTTGTAACTAACTTTACATTTTTCCAACTAATGTTTTAACCTGACTTTTTAAAAACACAATGTGATCCTTGTGTTTTTATCAATGTTTTACTTTCATATGTATTTATTTTTTTTGACCAGTTTAACACTGATTTCTGAGCCTTTTTTTAAACTATGATTATTATTTCTTATTTTTTTTCTTATTATTAAAATGAATTTTTCATCACCTTTTTTTTAATCTTTTTTTACCGTGACTTGTTTGTTTCTTTTATTAAATTGTTTTTGTTTTATACTGTTTTTTTTGTAATTAATTCTATATTAATCATATATATAAAATGTATATTAATTTCTCCAATTTTTCATTCACCAACCTGGCTCTCTCTGACTCACTCCCTCTCATTGAACTCATCACTGCAGCTACGCCTGTTTAAACAGTGAGTCATTGAGTTATTGTGCGACTCTTGACTCAAGTGCTGCTGCTCTACGTTTGGATGATGCTACGACACATGGATCTTCTAGCAGAAGCTCGAGGATCCACAGGTTCAAGAAGAATCTTCACCTTCCCAGTTCTGTGACCTCGCTGTAGTGAGCCTCGAAGTTGTTCTTCCACAAAGATCGTCCACAGTCGTCCAGGACTCCTGTGAACATCAGAACCTCAGAGTCTTTCTCCTGCTCGGGTCTGCGGTTCTGATCCCACCCACCTGACACCCTCAGGCTGGCGGCGGACGAGACGGACCCGGCGGCGTTGGCGGCGACGCAGGTGTAGACGCCGGCGTCCTCCAGCGACGCCGCCAGGATGTTGACGGTGGCTTCTCCGGTGTCGCTGCAGGATCACACCAGTCACTCCAGGAACTCCAGGAACCACCAGACGCGTCGCTCTCACCTCAGGTTGATGCTGCACTGGCTGCTGTTGCTCAGAGCGTGACCTTCAGGTCCTCGCCAGGTCACGCCGGCTCGAGGCTGGACACAGACTTTGCACCTCAAGGTCACGCTGTCGCCGGCCTCGCACGCCACGTCGCTCACGGGGACGAGGAACTCCGGAGGAGCTGCAGAGGTCAGAGAGAAGAAGGACCAGGAGGTTAGGAGGTACGAGAGAAGAAGGACCAGGAGGCCAGAGAGAAGTAAGACCAGAAGGCCAGGAGGTCAGAGAGAAGAAGGACCAGGAGGTCATGAGGTCAGAGAGAACAGGGACCAGGAGGTCAGAGAGAAGAAGGACCAGGAGGTCATGAGGTCAGAGAGAACAGGGACCAGGAGGTCAGAGAGAAGAAGGACCAGGAGGTCATGAGGTAGAGAGAAGTAAGACCAGGAGGTCAGGAGGTCAGAGAGAAGAAGGACCAGGAGGTCATGAGGTCAGAGAGAACAGGGACCAGGAGGTCAGAGAGAAGAAGGACCAGGAGGTCATGAGGTCAGAGAAGAACAGGGACCAGGAGGTCAAGAGAAGAAGGACCAGGAGGTCATGAGGTAGAGAGAAGTAAGACCAGGAGGTCAGGAGGTCAGAGAGAAGAAGGACCAGGAGGTCATGAGGTCAGAGAGAACAGGGACCAGGAGGTCAGAGAGAAGAAGGACCAGGAGGTCATGAGGTCAGAGAGAAGAAGGACCAGAAGGTCAGGAGGTACGAGAGAAGAAGGACCAGAAGGTCAGGACGTACAAGAGAAGAAGCACCAGAAGGTCAGGAGGTCAGAGAGAAGAAGGACCAGGAGGTCATGAGGTCAGAGAGAAGTAAGACCAGGAGGTCAGAGAGAAGTAAGGCCAGGAGGTCAGGAGGTACGAGAGAAGAAGGACCAGAAGGTCAGGACGTACAAGAGAAGAAGCACCAGAAGGTCAGGAGGTCAGAGAGAAGAAGGACCAGGAGGTCATGAGGTCAGAGAGAAGAAGGACCAGGAGGTCAGGAGGTCAGAGAGAAGAAGGACTAGAAGGTCAGGAGATCAGAGAGAAGAAGGACCAGGAGGTCAGGAGGTCAGAGAGAAGAAGGACCAGGAGGTCAGGAGGTCAGAGAGAAGAAGGACCAGAAGGTCAGGAGGTCAGAGAGAAGGAGGTCAGGAGGTCAGAAAGAAGGAGGACCAGGAGGTCAGAAAGAAGGAGAACCAGGAGATCAGGAGGTCAGAGAGAAGGAGGAGGCGAGAAGAAAGACTGGACTCTTCACCTTCATGGATGAAGTTGGGGTTCAGAAGCTTGACCGAGACCTTGTTGGCCAAACAGTCCTGAGACCTTCGGTATCCGTTCTCCACCTTCTTGCCGTCCTTGTCTCGCTTCTCGGATCTACGGCGGATGCGAAGCGCGGCGTGCCATGATGATGACTTCCTGCGATGACATCATAACTTAAGATAAGATTCAATCGTTCAGTGAGTCATAGAGTCATGCAGGGCTGTGATTGGTCGGCTGGGCGGCAAAGCTTTACGGGAGCAGTTTCCATCGTAACTGAGGGGGTTGTTGAGAGACACAGACAAATGTACTTTTAAAATGTTGAATTATGGTCAATGACTTTTTTTGTTTGACCTTTTATTGTTTATTAAAACCTTATATTTATTTTGTTATTATTACAAATATTAATAATTTGTTGTTTTTTAACACAATTTTTCCTGGATTTTTTTTTTTTATTATAATTTTTTATCTTAATTTTAATAATGTTTTTTTCTTTTTCCAATTAAAAAAAATAAGCCTTTTACCTTGATTTTTGGTTTTCTTTTCTTTTTTAATATTTTTGACGATGATTTGTCTTGTTTTTTTTTAAAATATTTTCCCTGATACTTGATACTTATACTAATATTGCTAATATTAAACCTGGTTTATAATTTTGCTACTTTTTTCTACTCTTTTCATCTGAATTTGACCTTTTTTCCGCTAAGACGTGAAAAAACACAGTTTAAATTTACTTTTTACGTTTTATTTAATGAATTTTTATTGATCTTTTGTTTAATTTTTTATCCAAACGTTGTATTTATTTATTTTTTATATTAAAAATAGATTTTTGTTTGTTTAAAACTTACATTTTCTGTTCATAAATGATTGTTATTTATTACATTTGTTTCATAAATGTTTGTGTTTCTAAAGTACAGTAACTCTCTTGGTCTCACTCCCTCTCACTGAACTCAGCATGCTCTTACTTGACGGTTCCCTCCGGGACGTCGGGGGTGAGGGAGGACGAGGTGTGACCCAGCACGTGTCCGGGGATCCAGCCCTCGGCGGCGGGCGAGTTCTCGTTGGACGCCCTGTAGACCAGGAACATGTTCTGCTGGTTGCTGGCCAGGATCTGGACCACCTCGCCCTGGACCACGATGATCTCGTCCTCCTTCACGGCCACGTAGTCCTGGGTCACCAACATGGTGGACACGCTGCTGCTGCTACTGCTTTCACTCTGGCGGGAGAACATCCAGGTGAGCCACAGGTGTGACGCCATCAATCAAAGCATGCGTCAATCAAAGAAGAAGAAGAAGAAGTTATGAAGCATTTCAGTGACGACACAATATTGACACCTTTTTAACATTTAATGTTGTTTTTAATGAATTCATCTATTTAATAACATTTAATTTCAAAGGTTGAATTTGTTTATTGAATTATTAAATGAAAACATTGTAAATTGAAAGGTTGAATTAAATAAATATATATAATTGAATGGGAAAAAAAGGAATATTTTCTAAATAATGGGTTTTTCTCACCAATATTGTTTAATATTGTAATAAAAATAATAAAATAAAAAATCAATGATTTTTAATTCATAGTCTTTTCAATTGAATCAAAAATTGTTGATCCAGTCGCTCGGTGATCTGTTGGTGATCAATTTAAACCTTTTATATATTTTACTCATTTATTTTGATTCGAAAAAATAAATATATTTATTTAAAAATACAAACTATTGATACATATATATATATATTTTTAAGAAAAATGTATTTATGATATTTTATATTGAAAAAGGGAAAACAAGTATATTAATAACACTTTTAAACAAATGATTAAAAGAGAGAAAATAGATATTAAAAATATATATATATAATTGTAATCATTTAAATAAACATATTATGAATAAAATTAACAAAAGACATCATTGAATATTGAAGTGAATTATTTTTAAACGATCATTAAATAATAGAAAGTGAAAAATATGAAATATAAATTGAAAATAATTGAAATATAAATTGAAAATATTTGAAATATAAATTGAAAATAATTGAAATATAAATTGAAAATATTTGAAATATAAATTGAAAATAATTGAAAATAATTAAATTATATATAAAAAAAATTGAAATACAAATTGAAAATAATGTTATTATAAATTTAAAATAATTGAATTGTAAATATAAAATAATTGAAATATAAATTGATAATAATTAAAATATAAATTCAATATATTTTAAATATAAATTGAAAATAATTGAAAATAATTAAATTATATATATAAAAAAATTGAAATACAAATTGAAAATAATGTTATTATAAATTTAAAATAATTTAATTTAAAATATAAAATAATTGAAATATAAATTGAAAATAATTGAAATATAAATTGATAATAATTAAAATATAAATTCAATATATTTTAAATATAAATTGAAAATATTTGAAAATAATTAAATTATATATATAAAAAAAATTGAAATACAAATTGAAAATAATGTTATTATAAATTTAAAATAATTTAATTGTAAATATAAAATAATGGAAATATAAATTGAAAATAATTAAAATATAAATTCAATATATTTTAAATATAAATTGAAAATAATTGAAAATAATTAAATTATATATAAAAAAAATTGAATTATTAACAGAAAATAATTGAAATACAAATTGAAAATATTTTAAATATAAATAGAAAATAATTAAATTATATATAAAAAAAATTGAATTATAAATTGAAAATAATTGAAGTACAAATTGAAAATAATGTAATTATAAATAAAAAATAATGTAATTATAAATAAAAAATAATGTAATTATAAATAGAAACTAATTGAAATACAAATTGACAATAATTGAATTATAAATTGAAAATAATTGAAATATAAATATAAAAAAAAGGTAAATATAAAATAAAATGTATAAATCTAAATATATTGTGAAGACACTGAAACACTAAGAATCTTGTGAGAATAAACCCTGAAGGATTGAACAGGTTCAGTAAGAAGATCATCTGCAGGTGCAGCAGGTGCAGCAGGTGCAGCAGGTGCAGGTGAGTCCATGATGTTAGTGACTCAGAGAAGCTGCTGCTGATGTTAGAGCCTCAGAAACAGGAAGTGGTCGTCGGTGAAGTTAGTGACTCCGGCGTTAGTGGCGTCTGGAGGTCTTACCCCGTTGCTCTGCAGCGACTGCTCGCTGGCGGAGGAGCAGGTGCTCATGCGGTCTAAGTCTTTGCTAGTGGTGGAGTGGCGCTGGTGCAGGGGGGCCTGGCTCCCGCCGCCGTCCCCGGGCTGGGGGGCCCGGCCCCCCGGGGAGGAGGGGACGCCCGGGACCACGGCCCAGAAGGGGTTGCCTTTGTGGGCGGGGCTGGGCGGCACCGACGCCTCCTTCCCGGCGCCGGGCGGCGAGATCATGGGCGACACCGTCCCGACCCGGGGGGTTTTGAGCGACAGGTTGAGGGGGGCCACGGCCATTTTGAGTTTACGAGCCGGCGCCTGTTTGACCTCCTCGGAGCCTCCTGGAGTGCTACTGCCCCCTGGTGGTCTGCTGCCGTCACTACAGCCTTCGGGAACCTCTTCGTTGGCGTCTGAGCTCGGGGGGAAGGACGGGGGGCGGCAGGGGGACCACGTACCTGCTGATCGGTCAGGCCCGTCGGGGCCTGGGGGGTGGTGGTGGTGGAGCGGTTGGGGGAGGCGCGAGGAAGGCTGCGGGATCCTGGAGGGTCGAGAGCGAGGCCCGCAGAGCGAGGACGAGACGCCGCCCGGTCCCCCCGACATGTTGGAGGTGCTGGAGGAGCTGCTGCCCCCTGGTGGACCCCCTGTGCTGCTACTGCCGGGGGGAGCCCCGGGGCCTCCACCCACGTGGTTCCTCTGGTACTCGATGGGGGACGTCAGAGCTGGAAATGAAAAAAGATAAAAGAATAATTTTCTGGATGAAAAGGACGACGATGACAAACTTTATATTTAAGAAATTATATTTGACTTAAAAACTGATGATTTTAAACATTTTAAACGAAAGAAATGTAAATATTTATGTCATTTTTAATTTAAAAAAATTAATAATATGTTTATGTATAAAATTCAGTTTAAATAAAAGATAAAACTATATTTATTGCGTCAAAATACATCTATTTATAAAATGTTAAATAGAAAAAAAAGGTCTATTCATAAGACATTCAATAGAAAATAAAAAAAAAAAAATTGAACTTTATATCGAACATTTAAACCTGAAAAAATATCGATTCAGGAAATGTTTAAATGAAAAAAAACAAAAAATTATTTGTTCTATTGTTTATGTTAAAAAAACGAAAACATTTAATAATATTTTGCAAAAAAAAGTTGCAAATTTGAAATAAAAAGTGTTTCTATTGGAAAACAAAATCTATTTTTACACTTTTCAGTTTAAAAAACAAAAAAAACGTAAATTTATAACATTTCGTGTTGAAAAAAACGAATATTTGAATAGAAAAATATATATTAATAACATCTTTAATTGACTCATCAGTTGTTTAACTTTGTGTTTCTCTCACCATTGATGAAGTTGTGTTTTAGTTGTGTTTTAGTTGTGTTTAACTTGTGTTTAACTTGTGTTTAACTCGTGTCATGTTGCTGTTTGTTCCTCTCACCGTTGATGAAGTTGTGTTTAACTTGTGTTTAACTTGTGTTTAACTTGTGTTTAACTTGTGTTTAACTTGTGTTTAACTTGTGTTTAACTTGTGTTTAACTCGTGTCATGTTGCTGTTTGTTCCTCTCACCGTTGAGGAAGTTGTGTTTAACTTGTGTTTAACTTGTGTTTAACTTGTGTCATGTTGCTGTTTGTTCCTCTCACCGTTGATGACGTTGTGTTTAACTTGTGTTTAACTTGTGTTTAACTTGTGTTTAACTCGTGTCATGTTGCTGTTTGTTCCTCTCACCGTTGATGAAGTTGTGTTTAACTTGTGTTTAACTTGTGTTTAACTTGTGTTTAACTTGTGTTTAACTTGTGTTTAACTCGTGTCATGTTGCTGTTTGTTCCTCTCACCGTTGATGAAGTTGTGTTTAACTTGTGTTTAACTTGTGTTTAACTTGTGTTTAACTTGTGTTTAACTCGTGTCATGTTGCTGTTTGTTCCTCTCACCGTTGGAGTGAACGTTGTGTTTAACTTGTGTTTAACTTGTGTTTAACTTGTGTTTAACTTGTGTTTAACTTGTGTTTAACTTGTGTTTAACTTGTGTTTAACTTGTGTTTAACTTGTGTTTAACTCGTGTCATGTTGCTGTTTGTTCCTCTCACCGTTGATGACGTTGTGTTTAACTTGTGTTTAACTTGTTTAACTTGTGTTTAACTTGTGTTTAACTTGTGTTTAACTCGTGTCATGTTGCTGTTTGTTCCTCTCACCGTTGATGAAGTTGTGTTTAACTTGTGTTTAACTTGTGTTTAACTTGTGTTTAACTGTGTTTAATTGTGTTTAACTTGTGTTTAACTCGTGTCATGTTGCTGTTTGTTCCTCTCACCGTTGATGAAGTTGTGTTTTTTGTGTTAACTTGTGTTTAACTTGTGTTTAACTTGTGTTTAACTTGTGTTTAACTTGGTGTCATGTTGCTGTTTGTTCCTCCCGTTGAGGGTTCGCGTTTGAACTTGTGTTTAACTTGTGTTTAACTTGTGTTTAACTTGTGTTTAACTCGTGTCATGTTGCTGTTTGTTCCTCTCACCGTTGATGAAGTTGTGTTTAACTTGTGTTTAACTTGTGTTTAACTTGTGTTTAACTCGTGTCATGTTGCTGTTTGTTCCTCTCACCGTTGAGGAAGTTGTGTTTAACTTGTGTTTAACTTGTGTTTAACTTGTGTTTAACTTGTGTTTAACTTGTGTTTAACTCGTGTCATGTTGCTGTTTGTTCCTCTCCCGTTGAACCGTTGTACGAACTTGTGTTTAACTTGTGTTTAACTTGTGTTTAACTTGTGTTTAACTTGTGTTTAACTTGTGTTTAACTCGTGTCATGTTGCTGTTTGTTCCTCTCACCGTTGGGGGAGTTCCTTTGGGTCTGCGGGGTCCTGGTGGTCTTGGGGGGGGCCCCCGTGGGGGCCCGTGGGGGGGGGGGGGGGGGGGGGGGGCTCCCCGGGGGGGGGGGGGGGGGGGGGGGGGGGGGGGGGGGGGGGGGGGGGGGGGGGGGGGGGGTTTTTCCCCCCCCCCCCCCCGGGGGCGCCCCCCCCCCCCTTTTTTTTTTTTTTTTTTTTTTTTTTTTTTTTTTTTTTTTTTTTGTTTTGAATCATTTAATTAAATCATTTCTTTATTGAAAGGTTGAACTAACAAAATTTCAATTTTTCAAAATAAAGTTTCTTCTTTTTACACATAGAGTTTTATATTATAATTCCAATAATTAAAAAATGAATGATAAAAATTCAATATTGTTCAATTCATAGTCTTTAAAATTCAATATTTATATTCAATTCTGTCTGTGTCTTATGATTGGCTGAGTTTGTCGCTCTGTGATCTGTTGGTTTTGTCTGGTGACACCATTTCACCAACATTTTATATTGAAATTAAAAGACTACGAATAAAAAAAGATTGAATTTGAAAACTTGTTTTATTTTCAAACTATAAGTTAAATTAATTTTTTTTAAACTATTCCAATTTTGGACTGAATTTAAATATTATTCAATTAGAATATTGAACATTGTTTTAAATTTGTTTTAATAATTTGAAAAATCTTGGATTAAAAAAAAATCTTCAACCTTCCAAGACATGAAATATTGAATATTTTTAAATAATTTAATCCTCAAATAAAACAATTTCAATATTTTATATTTCAATATAAAGACAAAAAAAAGAAAATCAGAGAATTTGTTTTTTAATTATTGGAATAAGAACTTTTTTACTTTTAGGAATCAATTTAACATGTGAAAAAAATATAATTTAAAAAGATTTCTTTATTCAAACATATATTTTTAAAAACTATAACTCAATAAACTAATTATTGAATTGAACTAAATTATTCAAAAATGCCTCCAACATTAGAATAAAAACACAGTGTGGCGCCCCCGTGTGGTCACCTTGATGTTGTTCTTGAAGAGGTAGCCGGGGCTGGAGAAGCCCTTCTTCTTGTCCAGAGGTTCACTGAAGATGACGATCTGCTCGAACAGGAAGACCCTCCTCTCCTTCATCCTGGACAGAAGACCCCCGTCCTGGTCCGACACCATGAAGGTGTCCTGCAGGAGCAGCCGGCCCTGAGCCACGATCTTCCCCTGAAGACAGAGACTCGTGAAGGTCCAGGTCAGGACGGGATCTTCAGGTCGGACTCACGTCGAAGCCCTGCAGTCGTCCCACGTTCATCATGTCGTTGCAGCGTTTAGGAACCACACACATGACCTCCACGGCTTTCTGCAGGAACGTGGACAAACATTTAGTCACAGGACTCTCAACATGAACTTCTCGTCTTCTTCACCTCCAGCTCTGTCGTCTCTGCTCCAGCCTTCTTGGACACTTTGAGCAGATCCTGAGGAGACACCAGTTCAGACGACTCTTCAGTCCAGACTCACGTCAACGTACCTTCAGCAGCAGCTGGTACTTCATGATCCTCTGGACCGGCTTGATGAGCAGGTCCGTGATCTGCAGCCGGTGACCCAGACGCTGCTTCAGCTCCTGAAGACATGAGTGGACGAGTCAGTACAGACATGAGTAGACGAGTCAGTACAGACATGAACAGACGAGTCAGTACAGACATGAGTAGACGAGTCAGTACAGACATGAGTAGTCGAGTCAGTACAGACATGAGTAGACGAGTCAGTACAGACATGAGTAGACGAGTCAGTACAGACATGAATAGACGAGTCAGTACAGACATGAGTAGACGAGTCAGTACAGACATGAGTAGACGAGTCAGTACAGACATAAGTAGACGAGTCCATCACAGACATGAGTAGACGAGTCAGTACAGACATGAGTAGACGAGTCAGTACAGACATAAGTAGACGAGTCCATCAAGACATGAGTAGACGAGTCAGTACAGACATGAGTAGACGAGTCAGTACAGACATGAGTAGACGAGTCCATCAAGACATGAGTAGACGAGTCCATCAAGACATGAGTAGACGAGTCCATCAAGACATGAGTAGACGAGTCCATCAAGACATGAGTAGACGAGTCCATCAAGACATGAGTAGACGAGTCAGTACAGACATGAGTAGACGAGTCAGTACAGACATGAGTAGACGAGTCAGTACAGACATGAGTAGACGAGTCCATCAAGACATGAGTAGACGAGTCAGTACAGACATAAGTAGACGAGTCAGTACAGACATGAGTAGACGAGTCCATCAAGACATGAGTAGACGAGTCAGTACAGACATAAGTAGACGAGTCAGTACAGACATGAGTAGACGAGTCAGTACAGACATAAGTAGACGAGTCAGTACAGACATGAGTAGACGAGTCAGTACAGACATGAGTGGACGAGTCAGTACAGACATGAGTAGACGAGTCAGTACAGACATGAGTAGACGAGTCAGTACAGACATGAGTAGACGAGTCAGTACAGACATGAGTAGACGAGTCAGTACAGACATGAGTAGACGAGTCAGTACAGACATAAGTAGACGAGTCAGTACAGACATGAGTAGACGAGTCCAGTACAGACATAAGTAGACGAGTCAGTAAAGACATGAGTAGACGAGTCAGTACAAGACATAAGTAGACGAGTCAGTACAGACATGTCAGTACAGACAGAGTCGAGTCCATCAAGACATACGTAGACGAGTCAGTTCAGACATAAGTAGACGAGTCAGTTCAGACATGAGAAGACGAGTCAGTACAGACATGAGTAGACGAGTCAGTACAGACATGAACAGACGAGTCAGTACAGACATGAGTAGACGAGTCAGTACAGACATAAGTAGACGAGTCAGTACAGACATAAGTAGACGAGTCAGTACAGACATGAGTAGACGAGTCAGTACAGACATGAGTAGACGAGTCAGTACAGACATGAGTAGACGAGTCAGTACAGACATAAGTAGACGAGTCAGTTCAGACATGAGTAGACGAGTCAGTACAGACATAAGTAGACGAGTCCATCAAGACATGAGTAGACGAGTCAGTACAGACATAAGTAGACGAGTCAGTACAGACATGAGTAGACGAGTCCATCAAGACATACGTAGACGAGTCAGTTCAGACATGAGTAGACGAGTCAGTACAGACATGAGAAGACGAGTCAGTACAGACATGAGTAGACGAGTCAGTACAGACATGAACAGACGAGTCAGTACAGACATGAGTAGACGAGTCAGTACAGACATAAGTAGACGAGTCAGTACAGACATGAGTAGACGAGTCAGTACAGACATGAGTAGACGAGTCAGTACAGACATGAACAGACGAGTCAGTACAGACATGAGTAGACGAGTCAGTACAGACATAAGTAGACGAGTCAGTACAGACATGAACAGACGAGTCAGTTCAGACATGAGTAGACGAGTCAGTACAGACATGAGTAGACGAGTCAGTACAGACATGAGTAGACGAGTCAGTACAGACATAAGTAGACGAGTCAGTACAGACATGAGTAGACGAGTCAGTACAGACATGAGTAGACGAGTCAGTACAGACATAAGTAGACGAGTCAGTACAGACATGAGTAGACGAGTCAGTACAGACATGAACAGACGAGTCAGTTCAGACATGAGTAGACGAGTCAGTACAGACATGAACAGACGAGTCAGTTCAGACATGAGTAGACGAGTCAGTACAGACATGAACAGACGAGTCAGTACAGACATAAGTAGACGAGTCAGTACAGACATAAGTAGACGAGTCAGTACAGACATGAGTAGACGAGTCAGTTCAGACATAAGTAGACGAGTCAGTACAGACATGAACAGACGAGTCAGTACAGACATGAGTAGACGAGTCAGTACAGGCATGAGTAGACGAGTCAGTACAGACATAAGTAGACGAGTCAGTTCAGACATGAACAGACGAGTCGATCAAGACATGAGTAGACGAGTCAGTACAGACATGAGTAGACGAGTCAGTACAGACATGAACAGACGATTCGATCAAGACATGAGTAGACAAGTCGATCCAGACATTGCTAGAAGAGTCAGTACAGACATGAAAAGATCTTAATGTTGTGGACTCACCTCAAAGTAAGTGTCGATATATTCCGACACAATGTGCTCAGACTTAGGCTTGTTCTGACAGTAGACGATGTACATGTGGAACCTTCGCTCCTGCAGACGACGACAGACACGTTCAACTGACGATCAAATAGATTTGTACGATGAAAGATTGAAAGAAGGACCTGCTTGACGAACAGAGGAGCGAGTCGGTCCGGCTCCTCCAGACTCTTCTCCAGCTCCGCCAGGAAGAAACTGACGACGAGACACTTGATGAAGAACATTTATGTGTGAAATAAATCGAGAGGTCGATCGTACTCTTTGTGCCAGTCGTAGATCTGGTGGATGTTTCCAAACACCATCTTGTCTTTGCCTCTCATGTCGTCAGGAACTCCCTCTTCCTTCATGCGGCTCATGTAGCCCTGAACGACAGACACATTAGAAAGTCAGTACAGACATGAACAGACGAGTCAGTACAGACATGAATAGTTGAATCAGTACAGACATGAATGGACGAGTCAGTACAGACATGAACAGAAGAGTCAGTACAGACATGAGTAGACGAGTCAGTACAGACACGAGTCAGTACAGACATGAATAGAATAGTCAGTACAGACATGAATAGAAGAGTCAGTACAGACATGCATAGAAGAGTCAGTACAGACATGAATAGAAGAGTCAGTACAGACATGCATAGACGAGTCAGTTCAGACATGAACAGAAGAGTCAGTACAGACACGAGTCAGTACAGACATGCATAGAAGAGTCAGTACAAACATGAATAGAAGAGTCAGTACAGACATGCATAGACGAGTCAGTACAGACATGAATAGAAGAGTCAGTACAGACACGAGTCAGTACAGACATGCATAGAAGAGTCAGTACAGACATGAATAGAAGAGTCAGTACAGACATGCATAGACAAGTCAGTTCAGACATGAACAGACGAGTCAGTAGACACGAGTCAGTACAGACATGCATAGAAGAGTCAGTACAGACATGAATAGAAGAGTCAGTACAGACATTAATAGAAGAGTCAGTACAGACATGCATAGACGAGTCAGTACAGACATGCATAGACGA
Source organism: Callionymus lyra (assembly GCA_016630915.1). Lineage (NCBI taxonomy): Eukaryota > Metazoa > Chordata > Actinopteri > Syngnathiformes > Callionymidae > Callionymus > Callionymus lyra. The sequence goes on from JACEEU010000748.1 coordinate 1,677,610, forward strand.
GTCAGTTCAGACATGAACAGACGAGTCAGTACAGACACGAGTCAGTACAGACATGCATAGAAGAGTCAGTACAGACATGAATAGAAGAGTCAGTACAGACATGCATAGAAGAGTCAGTACAGACATGAATAGAAGAGTCAGTACAGACACGAGTCAGTACAGACATGCATAGAAGAGTCAGTACAGACATGAATAGAAGAGTCAGTACAGACATGCATAGACGAGTCAGTTCAGACATGAACAGACGAGTCAGTACAGACATGAACATAAGAGTCAGTACAGACATGAACAGAAGAGTCAGTACAGACACGAGTCAGTACAGACATGCATAGAAGAGTCAGTACAGACATGAATAGAAGAGTCAGTACAGACATGCATAGAAGAGTCAGTACAGACATGAATAGAAGAGTCAGTACAGACACGAGTCAGTACAGACATGCATAGAAGAGTCAGTACAGACATGAATAGAAGAGTCAGTACAGACATGAGTAGACGAGTCAGTACAGGCACGAGTCAGTACAGACATGCATAGAAGAGTCAGTACAGACATGCATAGAAGAGTCAGTACAGACATGAGTAGAAGAGTCAGTACAGACATGAGTAGACGAGTCAGTACAGACACGAGTCAGTACAGACATGCATAGAAGAGTCAGTACAGACATGAGTAGACGAGTCAGTACAGACATGAGTCAGTACAGACATGCATAGAAGAGTCAGTACAGACATGCATAGAAGAGTCAGTACAGACATGAGTAGACGAGTCAGTACAGACATGAATAGATGAGTCAGTACAGACATGCATAGACGAGTCAGTTCAGACATGAGTAGACGAGTCAGTACAGACACGAGTAAGAACAGACATGCATAGAAGAGTCAGTACAGACATGCATAGATGAGTCAGTACAGACATGAACAGACGAGTCAGTACAGACATGCATAGACGAGTCAGTACAGACATGAATAGAAGAGTCAGTACAGACATGAACAGACGAGTCAGTACAGACATGAATAGAAGAGTCAGTACAGACATGAACAGACGAGTCAGTACAGACATGAACAGACGAGTCAGTACAGACTGATAGAAGAGTCAGTACGCGGACGAGTCAGTACAGACATGAATAGAAGAGTCAGTACAGACATGAACAGGCGAGTCAGTACAGACATGAATAGAAGAGTCAGTACAGACATGAATAGAAGAGTCAGTACAGACATGAATAGAAGAGTCAGTACAGACATGAACAGACGAGTCAGTACAGACATGAATAGAAGAGTCAGTACAGACATGAATAGAAGAGTCAGTACAGACATGAATAGAAGAGTCAGTACAGACATGCATAGAAGAGTCAGTACAGACATGAGTAGAAGAGTCAGTACAGACATGCATAGAAGAGTCAGTACAGACATGAATAGAAGAGTCAGTACAGACATGCATAGAAGAGTCAGTACAGACACAAGTCAGTACAGACATGAACAGCGGTCAGTTCAGCTGACAGGAGTCGTACAGCCAAGTCAGTACAGACATGAACAGATGAGTCAGTACAGACAATCAAGTGGAATAAACGTCTGTACCTCCACCACTGACCCCAGGTCCTTCACGTAGTCTCGTTCCGTCTCCACCAGCTCCAGCAGGACGTAGCTGCAGATCAGAGCAGGTCAGTTAGCAGGTCCAGGTCCAGGTCCAGCAAACCTTCTGGACTCACTGTCTCCTCTTGAGGAAGCCGGACTTGCGCTCGTCCAGCTCGTCGATGGGCGACGAGGACGAGAGCAGAGAGTTGTCTGACGGGTTGAGTGACGGCGAGCTGCTGTCGCCGTGTTCCACCGACAGAGAACTGGGTCGATCCTCCAGAGACTGAACACAACGTTCAAGAGGTTCTTGTTACGACATGAATACAAATGTTTTGTTGGACTCTTTGGACTAATTGTATTTTTACTCTCTGTGAGAGTTTGGTTTCTGGGAGTGTTTTGACGTGTTTCATCTCCAGGTTCTTTTCTTCCTTTTCAGATCTATTTATCCGTCCGTCCGTCCGTCCATCCATCCATCCATCCATCCATCCATCCATCCATCCATCCATGCATCCATCCATCCATCCATCCATCCATCCATCCATCCATCCATCCATCCATCCATCCATCCATCCATCCATCCATCCATCCATCCATCCATCCATCCATCCATCCATCCATCCATCCATCCATCCATCCACCATCCATCCATCCATCCATCCATCCATCCATCCATCCACCCACCCACCATCCATCCATCCATCCATCCACCATCCATCCATCCATCCATCCATCCATCCATCCATCCATCCACCATCCATCCATCCACCATCCATCCATCCATCCATCCATCCATCCATCCATCCATCCATCCATCCATCCATCCACCATCCATCCATCCACCATCCATCCATCCATCCATCCATCCATCCATCCATCCACCATCCATCCATCCACCCACCCACCCACCCATCCATCCATCCATCCATCCATCCACCCACCATCCATCCATCCATCCATCCATCCATCCATCCATCCATCCATCCATCCATCCATCCATCCATCCATCCATCCATCCATCCATCCATCCATCCATCCACCCACCCACCCACCCACCCATCCATCCACCATCCATCCATCCATCCACCCACCCATCCACCCACCCACCCATCCATCCATCCATCCATCCACCATCCATCCACCCACCATCCATCCATCCATCCATCCATCCATCCATCCATCCATCCACCCACCCACCCATCCACCCATCCACCCACCCACCCATCCACCCATCCACCCATCCATCCATCCATCCATCCACCCATCCATCCATCCATCCATCCATCCATCCATCCATCCATCCATCCATCCATCCACCCATCCATCCATCCATCCATCCATCCATCCATCCATCCATCCATCCATCCATCCATCCACCCACCCACCCATCCACCCATCCATCCATCCATCCATCCATCCACCCATCCATCCATCCATCCATCCATCCATCCATCCATCCATCCACCCATCCATCCATCCATCCATCCAAAAATATGTATTTTCTATTTATTGATATTGTATTTGACAGAAAAAAGTAAAGTATAAATTGCTCTATTTTAAAATATTTGATCTTCTATACATTATTTCAATAAATGATGGGAAACGATGAAGAAAATATAATATTTTATATTAAAAATACTCACAGAAAGAACGTGAACGAGTACATTGAGATTCAAACTGGTGATGAATGATAATAAGATATTGATCAATGATTCACTTTGATAAGAAACGAAAGTGAAACACTAGACCACGTGATAAGACGCCACAACATCTCACCATCTTGCTCTTCACCAGCTCCTCGATGGCACTGACCAGCTCGGCTGCACTCGGGGTCTCGGAGCTGTTGGGTCGAGGGTTGAGACGAGACGTGGACTGAGGACCAGAACCAGAACAAACCGGTTTGAACACAGTTGGAAACAGAGAGGAGGTGGAGAGACCCCGACAAGATGATGTTGAGCTCACCAGAGAGACTTCCCATGATGCAGCTAAACACGGTTCTACAGGGTCGTGAGGGTCGTGAGGGTCGTGAGGGTCATGAGGGTCATGAGGGTCGTGAGGGTCATGAGGTACAGACTGATCTACATCTATCATGAACTTCTGACTAGATCAACACTAATCGGAGGAAGAAGGAGAAGACGAAGGATTTTTACACGAGAGAAAAGGAAACTTGGAGAGAAAAGAGAAAAATAAACTTGAGAAGTTTGTTCAGTAAATGAACGATTAGTTTCATCAATATTATCATAAATGATTGAAATACAAGTTACACAGTTAATATTTTTAAGTTTATCCATTTATTCATCCATCCGTCATCCATCCGTCATCCATCTGTCATCCATTCATTATAGTTGAAAAAAAATTGTTTTGCGTCGAAAAACTGATGAAATCACAATATAAACTTTGCTAAAGCTAAAGTGTTAGCGCTGCAGGTGTTGCTATGGCGATGTTGTAAAACTAGGTGGAGCTAGAGACTAGTATCTCAACTAGCGCCGCCATAACTAGTTTAACGCTGGTTAAAGGAGTCGTTCGATGAGTTAACTCTGCTCACCTTGTCATCCTGAGAGTCGGGCTGCAGCAGGCTATGCTGCTGGATGGCCATAGGGGGCGGCAGAGGGACGGCGTCGGCGCCCTCCTCGCCCTCCTCCTCGCCACAGCTCTGCATGCCCGACGAGGACGACTTGGACAAGGTTCCGCTGCTCAGGCCTTCGTTGCGCATCCTCTGCAGAGACGAGTGACAGCTGTCAGCTGCTCGTCACCGTGGCAACAAGCACTCACCTCCTCCAGCGTCTCGTCCTGCGGCGTGGCGGCGCTGTCGTCAGAGTCCTTCTGCGAGCCCTGCATGGACTCCATGTTCTTCCTGGTGCCGTCGCGGTTCTTCTTGTGCTTCTGAGCCAGTTTCTTCACGTGGCCGTCGGCCTTCCCCGAGCTCAGGCGTCGCACCGGACTGGTGAGCCACTTCCTCAGGGTGTTGCCCGGACGCTTGGGCCCCGGAGAGCTGTGAGGCCCCAGAGTGTGACTGGAGCCTGGCTGGAGGGTGTCGTTGCTGGACACTGAGAGGGAGTCTGAGGACAGATGGAGCAGAAGGTTCATTAAAGACTGGTTTATATAGTAAATCAAACAATTTTCAACTATAATCAAACAATTTTCAACTATAATCCAACAATTTTCAACTATAATCAAACAATTTTCAACTATAATCAAACAATTTTCAACTATAATCAAACAATTTTCAACTATAATCAAACAATTTTCAACTATAATCAAACAATTTTCAACTGTAATCAAACAATTTTCAACTATAATCAAACAATTTTCAACTATAATCCAACAATTTTCAACTATAATCCAACAATTTCAACTATAATCAAACAATTTTTAACGATAATCCAACAATTTTCAACGATAATCCAACAATTTTCAACTATAATCAAACAATTTCAACTATAATCAAACAATTTTCAACTATAATCAAACAATTTTCAACTATAATCAAACAATTTTCAACTATAATCCAACAATTTTCAACTATAATCCAACAATTTTCAACTATAATCAAACAATTTTCAACTATAATCAAACAATTTTCAACTATAATCAAACAATTTTCAACTATAATCAAACAATTTTCAACTATAATCAAACAATTTTCAACTATAATCCAACAATTTTCAACTATAATCCAAACAATTTCAACTATAATCAAACAATTTTTAACGATAATCCAACAATTTTCAACGATAATCAAACAATTTTCAACTATAATCAAACAATTTCAACTATAATCCAACAATTTTCAACGATAATCCAACAATTTTCAACTATAATCAAACAATTTTCAACTATAATCAAACAATTTTCAACTATAATCCAACAATTTTCAACTATAATCAAACAATTTTCAACTATAATCAAACAATTTTCAACTATAATCAAACAATTTTCAACTATAATCAAACAATTTTCAACTATAATCAAACAATTTTCAACTATAATCATACAATTTTCAACTATAATCAAACAATTTTCAACTATAATCAAACAATTTTCAACTATAATCCAACAATTTTCAACTATAATCCAACAATTTCAACTATAATCAAACAATTTTCAACTATAATCCAACAATTTTCAACTATAATCCAACAATTTTCAACTATAATCAAACAATTTCAACTATAATCAAACAATTTTCAACTATAATCAAACAATTTTCAACTATAATCAAACAATTTTCAACTATAATCATACAATTTTCAACTAGAATCAAACAATTTCAACTATAATCATACAATTTTCAACTATAATCAAACAATTTTCAACTATAATCAAACAATTTTCAACTAGAATCAAACAATTTTCAACTCTTTGTCCATCTTAAAATCTACTAAACTTGTAGCTGCAATGACCAGTTCACTGAGAGGAAGTGAGACCGAGAGAGAAGTTTTGTTGTAAAAGTATTAAGCGAGAGTTAATAACTCTTATTTAGTAATTATTTGTAAGAAAGCTGAACATTTTGTTTTATGAACAACAGATAAAAACGACAGCAGAGATTATAAAACAAGTTAAATTCAACTCATGTCTTCAAGGTTCTGGTGTTTGTTTTTAGCTCATGGTGATGAGATGTGTGGGCGAGAGAAGCTTCTCTTGCATCTCTGAGGGAATATGGAGGAGAAAACACTCTTAATACAACAATACACAACTCACAGATACATGTACACAATAGTCAACCGTTCTCATGCACAGGACTCTTGTGTTGTGTTGTAACAAGTATATATGTGTAGTATTGTCCAGTACTTGACTCTGGTGTTGTGACAGTGTAGTAACAAGTATATATGTGTAGTATTGTCCAGTACTTGACTCTGGTGTTGTGATAGTGTAGTAACAAGTATATATGTGTAGTATTGTCCAGTACTTGACTCTGGTGTTGTGATAGTGTAGTAACAAGTATATATGTGTAGTATTGTCCAGTACTTGACTCTGGTGTTGTGATAGTGTAGTAACAAGTATATATGTGTAGTATTGTCCAGTACTTGACTCTGGTGTTGTGATAGTGTAGTAACAAAGATATTTGTGTAGTATTGTCCAGTACTTGACTCTGGTGTTGTGATAGTGTAGTAACTAGTATATATGTGTAGTACTGTCCAGTACTTGACTCTGGTGTTGTGATAGTGTAGTAACAAGTATATATGTGTAGTATTGTCCAGTACTTGACTCTGGTGTTGTGATAGTGTAGTAACAAGTATATATGTGTAGTACTGTCCAGTACTTGACTCTGGTGTTGTGATAGTGTAGTAACTAGTATATATGTGTAGTATTGTCCAGTACTTGACTCTGGTGTTGTGATAGTGTAGTAACAAGTATATATGTGTAGTACTGTCCAGTACTTGACTCTGGTGTTGTGATAGTGTAGTAACAAGTATATATGTGTAGTACTGTCCAGTACTTGACTCTGGTGTTGTGATAGTGTAGTAACAAGTATATATGTGTAGTATTGTCCAGTACTTGACTCTGGTGTTGTGATAGTGTAGTAACAAGTATGTATATGTGTAGTATTGTCCAGTACTTGACTCTGGTGTTGTGATAGTGTAGTAACAAGTATATATGTGTAGTATTGTCCAGTACTTGACTCTGGTGTTGTGATAGTGTAGTAACAAGTATATATGTGTAGTATTGTCCAGTACTTGACTCTGGTGTTGTGATAGTGTAGTAACAAGTATATATGTGTAGTACTGTCCAGTACTTGACTCTGGTGTTGTGATGGTGTAGTAACAAGTATATATGTGTAGTATTGTCCAGTACTTGACTCTGGTGTTGTGATAGTGTAGTAACAAGTATATATGTGTAGTATTGTCCAGTACTTGACTCTGGTGTAGTGATAGTGTAGTAACAAGTATACTGTATATGTGTAGTATTGTCCAGTACTTGACTCTGGTGTTGTGATAGTGTAGTAACAAGTATATATGTGTAGTATTGTCCAGTACTTGACTCTGGTGTTGTGATAGTGTAGTAACAAGTATATATGTGTAGTATTGTCCAGTACTTGACAAAGTCATAACTACTTTCATCGGTTTTCAAACCAAAATATGTCCAAACATCAGCTTTAAAAGCTCACTGTATCCTCTCATCCTCAGTCATCTCACAGAATTTCATTTGTTTCTTTAACTGCAGATGACATAACGACTGCTGCCATCTAGAGGCATTTACTTGGAAAATAAAAGGGAAAATGTCAATGTTAATTTTAAATTTTGAACTAAATTTTGTCATAAATGTTAAGTTGTTTGAACAAAACTCTGAGTCTCAGTTGACAAACTTGTCTCCTTCATCTAAGAAGGAACTTTAAGAACTTGGATCCCAAGGCAAGAGTAGAAATAGTGAATGTCTTTTGGCTCAGCTCTTCTTTCTCCTAACACAACGATACAGATCCATCTCATGGTCCCCTCACTCCAGAACAAGAGACCCAGATACTTAAGTGTCTCTCAGCATCTTAACTCACGTCCGGTTCAAAGAGCCGTTAGATTTACGGGGTCTGAGGACCAGGTCTGAGGGACATGCCTGACATTCCAGGGGTGTCACCAGGGGAGCCTCCCCCTCGTGGTGGGGTCGCCCCCCGAGAGACACAAACATCTCGGGGTGTAAATGGAGGCTCGAGTCGGGGGGTCTGGAACGCTACATAAATACTGAGGGGCCTGAGAGTGATGTGGCAGTTTTACAAGTATTTGAAAATAAATCTACAGAAGAAAGAAACTTGTTTAGAAGAAGAAAAAATACTCATATTTCTACACGTGAATACTGTCAAAATATGTATTATTAATACAAAATATCAAGATTTTTGTAACACAAAAATAAAAAGATTTCATAATATATTTGTATTAATGTAGAAAAGATGTGATTCGTCAACTTTTTTATTACATTTGTTATTTTATTTTATTTACAAATTAAAGCTTAAATAAATAATATTAATTAATTAAGTTGTACCTGGATATAAATAAATGTAATTTAAATAATATTAATTAATTAAGTTGTACCTGGATATAAATAAATGTAATTTAAATAAATATATAAATAATATTAATTAATTAAGTTGCACCTGGATATAAATAAATGTCATTCAAATAAATATATAAATAATATTAATTAATTAAGTTGTACCTGGATATAAATAAATGTAATTTAAATAAATAAATAATATTAATTAATTAAGTTGTACCTGGATATAAGTAAATGTCATTCAAATAAATATATAAATAATATTAATTAATTAAGTTGTACCTGGATATAAATAAATGTAATTTAAATAAATATAAATAATATTAATTAATTAAGTTGCACCTGGATATAATTAAATGTAATTTAAATAAATATATAAATAATATTAATTAATTAAGTTGTACCTGGATATAAGTAAATGTCATTTAAATAAATATATAAATAATATTAATTAATTAAGTTGTACCTGGATATAAATAAATGTAATTTAAATAAATAAATAATATTAATTAATTAAGTTGTACCTGGATATAAATAAATGTAATTTAAATAAATATATAAATAATATTAATTAATTAAGTTGCACCTGGATATAAGTAAATGTAATTTAAATAAATATATAAATAATATTAATTAATTAAGTTGTACCTGGATATAAGTAAATGTCATTTAAATAAATATATAAATAATATTAATTAATTAAGTTGTACCTGGATATAAGTAAATGTAATTTAAATAAATATATAAATAATATTAATTAATTAAGTTGCACCTGGATATAAATAAATGTAATTTAAATAAATATTTAAATAATATGAATTAATTAAGTTGCACCTGGTAAAATTATTTAAATAAATATTTAAATAATAAATAATTGTATAAATAAATGTAATTAAAAATAATAAATGAATAAATAAATTCATAAGATAAACATTATAAAATAATACATTTTTTTTGTGATAACACTGTGTTTAAAATGCTACAATGACTGTGACCTCTGACCTCTGACCTGACGCCTCCTCACACAATGAACCTGCATCAACAGAATGACTGGACGACACTGAAGTCATTCGTCAGAAGCCGTCGTCATGGAAACAGCGTTGCTCATGGGTCACCTACCCAAGTCCAGCATCCAGAACCTGCAGCTGCTCCTCTGAGCGTCCATGAAACTGGTGTCAAGTCCAGAGTCAGAGTCCATGAACCTGAAGCTCAGAAGGTTCTTCACATCAGAAGATAATGTTCCTCAGACCAGAGTGAAGTGAAGCTCCAGTGGATTCTTCTCCTCTCTGTGTAGTCGTGTACCTCCTTCTCTCTCTCTCTCTCCCTCCTTCTCTCTCTCCCTCCTTCTCTCTCTCTACCGCCACCTCCTTTCCCGCCTTCTCCTTTAACTATCTCCCTCCTTCTCTCTCTCTCTCCTCCTTTTCTCTCTCTCTCTCTCCCTCCTCCTCCTTTCCCACCCTCTCCTCTCTCTCTATCTCCTCTCTCTCCCTCCTCCTCCTTTCCCGCCTTGTCCTTTTTCTCTCTTCCTCCTTCTCTCTCTCTTCCTTGTCCTCCTCCTTCTCCTCTCTCTCTATCTCCTTCTCTCTCTCTCTCTCTCTCCCTCCCTCCTCCTCCTTTCCCACCCTCTCCTCTCTCTCTATCTCCTTCTCTCTCTCTCTCTCCCTCTCTCTCTCTCTCCCCCTCGCTCTCTTCCTCCTCCTCCTCCTCCTCTCTCCCTCTTTTCTTCTTTTCTCTCTCTATCTCCCTCCTCCTTTCCCTCATTCTCCTCTCCCTTAATTCTTCTCTCTCTCTCTCTCTCCTCTCTCTCTTCCTCCTTTCTTCTGCTCTCTCTCTCCCTCTCTCTCTCTCTCTCTCTCTCTCTCTCTTCCTCCTTTCTTCTGCTCTCTCTCTCCCTCTCTCTCTCTCTCTTCCTCCTTTCTTCTGCTCTCTCTCTCCCTCTCTCTCTCTCTCTCTCTCTCCCTCCTTCCTTCTGCTCTCTCTCTTTGGGTCGAGTCTCTGATATGTTGTGCTCACAAGTCGTTCAAGGTTTCAGTGTTTTTTAGACTCTGTTTTTTTTTGTTTGTCTAAATGTGCACAAGTTAAAAATCCTGTACCCCTGTGTTATCTCCGGGTCACCTTGACCCAGAGCCGACACAAGAGTTAAACTGCCTTGAAAACCTCATTTGTTTTGAAAACATGTCCAAACATCCACTTAAATAAAGCAGATGCAGTCACTGTATCCTCTTGTCCTCAGTCGTCTCGCAGGATTGTTGTACACAAAAATGAACAAACGTCGTGAATATTTGCAAGTTATTGTAAATAAAAAAGATTTAAACTTCAAAATTCATCTCAAGCTGAAACTTTTCATAAGTTCACATTTTTCTCACAACAGTCGGACTCACAACAGTCGGACTCACAACAGTCGGACTCACAACAGTCGGGCTCACAGCAGCCTCAGAGCGGGGGCTCACAACAGTCGGACTCACAACAGTCGGACTCACAACAGTCGGACTCACAACAGTTGGACTCACAACAGTTGGACTCACAACAGTCTGACTCACAACAGTGGACTCACAACGCGGACCACAACAGCGGTCTCACAACAGTCGGACTCACAACAGTCGGACTCACAACAGTCGGACTCACAACAGTCGGACTCACAACAGTGGGACTCACAACAGTCGGACTCACAACAGTCGGACTCACAACAGTCGGACTCACAACAGTTGGACTCACAACAGTCGGACTCACAACAGTCGGACTCACAACAGTCGGACTCACAGCAGTCGGACTCACAACAGTCGGACTCACAACAGTTGGACTCACAACAGTCGGACTCACAACAGTCGGACTCACAACAGTCGGACTCACAACAGTCGGACTCACAACAGTTGGACTCACAACAGTCGGACTCACAACAGTTGGACTCACAACAGTCGGTCTCACAACCGTCTGACTCACAACAGTCGGTCTCACAACAGTCTGACTCACAACAGTCGGACTCACAACAGTCAGTCTCACAACAGTCGGACTCACAACAGTCGGTCTCACAACAGTCGGACTCACAACAGTCGGACTCACAACAGTCGGACTCACAACAGTCGGACTCACAACAGTCGGACTCACAACAGTCGGACTCACAACAGTCGGTCTCACAACAGTCGGACTCACAACAGTCGGACTCACAACAGTCGGACTCACAACAGTCGGACTCACAACAGTCAGACTCACAAACAGTCGGACTCACAACAGTCGGTCTCACAACAGTCGGACTCACAACAGTCGGACTCACAACAGTCGGACTCACAACAAACAAGCTGATCCCTCAAAACTGCAGGAGTCACACGAGGCCGTGGACAGGAAGCCCTTCAGAATAAGAGCGCGACTCACCCTTGTGGTTGAACAGACCCTCCATCTCCACCGAC